>CM037836.1:32717510-32921096 GCA_021234535.1 Stichopus chloronotus | reverse complement strand
GTTTACTGTGAAAAGTGTGAGGTATGTCTGAATATTTCCTGAAGGTATTACTCCAGGTTGTCAAAACTTCATCAGTACTGTCGCTACTATATGCAGGTTTTTATTCTTCTTTTTCAACCTGTTTCACTCGATCCACTTCAGGATGAAGACATATCTTTACCAGTTGACTAAATTACAGAATTCTATCATTTGCTACTTTCTAGTAGTGATATACCTGGTATAATTGTTACCTATTCTGATGGTATGAAATTTGCAGCTAACGACTGTACCAAAAATACTGAGTATAACTGGAAAACAAGATAATAACTAGTAAATACAGTGCCATGTAAAAATGCCAATGTTGCCAATTAATACACACACGCTCGCTCACATGCCACGGGTATTCCGATGTTCACTGGTATTGTCTACAGGTCAGAGAACTGACTGACACCTGTTTCGTTAGTTATGTAGAGTGCAATGAATCACAACCAATCAGAGATGCAGAGACAAAGAACCAGATCAAAGTCCGATGTAACTGAATTGCCAATGTATTGTTACCTTCAGGTAATGGCTTGTGCTCGATTACCCACTCGTGGCTGGTACCTGTAGATGGTTGCAGGTTACACACAAAGTACATGGTTGTGTGGAATTGGAATAGTCTGTGATTTGGTTTACAGAAAGTTTTTCAATCGATGTGCTTGGACCAGGGAATACCTCAGAGTTACATAAATGCGGGGTATGTAATATGTATGAAAACTGCATGGCTTTTGCAGTCCACGCTAAAAATCCAAATCGAGCACAAGTTGATTTAGAATATAAACAGAGTTCAGAGTTAATTCTGGCTAATTACATCATATTTAATTTACAGTTTGCATTAAGTTTACTCGATTGAAATTGGTGTCTTAAGTTTAAACTGACAAACATTCTAGATCAAGTATGCACAGTATTGCAGCAAACTTGATTATTAAGTCATCCCACAAACATGTTGTTTACGTGATAATATAATTTTTCAGAAATTTAGCAATAAATGACAGCAATGAAAGAATCACGTCCATGTTTTGGTTTCACACCACAATGCCCCACTTTCATTGCACAGAATTGTTGAGTTACATTCGTGGCTAAAATGACCCACCCATTTATTGTGAGATTTATGTCCTGTTACCTTTATGATTCATGACCTAACACACCAGATGTTAGTCTAAGGTCAGTACTTGTCACTTTGTCTTTCCTTGTCACACCAATCTGTATCCTTTCAACACTGTTGCCCTCTCTTCAATTCTTGTTTTCTCCATATGTTTTGTAGTGGTCCATGCTTCAGCGTCATATGAAAGGATAGTTGTGATGCATTGGTTGAAGACCTGTCGCTCCGGGTGGATAAGAAGCATTATGTCACGAATGATGGAACTCATTGCCCCATAGATTACCCAACCTACAGTAGGTGGATTCTGCTTTAAATTTCCTTCCATGGCTTCCTTGCATGTTGGGAGATATTTGCTTCCAAGATAGGTGCATATTGGTCATCTACGTTCAGCTTAGTCATTTCCTATAGCACCATAACTTTCAACTTTCTGCTGGCTCCAATCATCATGACATCAATGTGTGTGTGACAATGTGCATGTGTGTATGTCTGGGTATGTCCACGTACTGTATGTAAAAGTGTAGGCCTGTGCATATGATGACAGCTTGTAAGCATGATATCTCAAGAAGGGAAACTTCAGTGAATCTCATACATGGCATAATGGAACTTCATATTGATGAGATTAACCCTATTGTTTTTTATGAAGGTCAAAGGTCATTTGTTGTCATCAGCGGTCAGAATGTCAACACCTTAAAAAATTGTGTATCACAAGAAGGTTAACTGCAAGGGATCTCTTACTTGTTGTGTGGATTGTCCATATGAAGTAAATGACCCCTTTTGTTTTTGGTGGAGATAAAGGTCACTTGGTGTCAGCAGAAGTCAAAAGGTCAAAACCTTGTGAAAAAAACCTCATGAAACAGAACTGTGACAGATCCCCTACTGCTAAAATTGATTAAATGATACTTATCATGTCTGTGGAGCTCAAAAGTTATTTGGGTCATGAGTGGGACAGTTCCTCAGTCGAGACTCTGCTAATCACTTACCCGCCAATTCAGACAGTTTGACAGGGAACATGATCAATTACCATTTGCTGCTAAAATAAACAAAGCAGGAGATTGTAGTGGACTATTGTTTGGATTGTGGTTTTATGCTAGATCCCTGGTTCTTACACATTTTCTGTCATGATGGGTTTCTGGTTGTCCACTGTCACCCTGCAATCCAGGAAGCATACTTGTAACCAGGCGGTAGTAACTGTATTTGCAGGTGCACTCGGCCTTGAGATACAGTAATTGTGCAATTTGTCCCTTGCTATGTAGGCCTAAGGTGTCCATGACAAGCATACACAGCAACAGCGTCTCTTCTAGTCTAGAAATTGTTCACGACCCTCAGAGCTGCTTGTGACTCACCAGAAAACATCTGAGGACTCACATTTTGGTCTTGACCCATCATTCCTAAAACTTAATGATGATAAGTCTGAGTTCATCCTTTTTGGTTCACCTCAGCATGCAGTTGCATAAGATTATAGTTCCACACATTGTTATTGGTAGTTCCTGTGTGAAACTTTCATCTCATGTTAGGAATTTTGTGTTAATTTTGATGTAAATATATGACTCTGAAACACCACATTTCAAGTGTCACACTCACTTGCTTGTTTCATGTTTGGAATATTGCAGTTGCGTCATTACAGTACCTTACTTTTAGTGTTACTGAACAGATTGTTCGTTCTTTTGATACAGTACATCTCGTATTGACGTGTCCAATGGATTGCTGCATGGCCACCCTAAGGAACGACTGCACAACAAATCATGTCATATTACTCCTATCTTGATGCACTTGCACTGGTTACCGGTATCACAAAGAATTACATACAAAAGTTTAATTATTGTGTACAAGTCTCTGAATGACTGTACAACTTGCTATCTTTCTGATTTGTTGACCCCCTATGTTCCTTTCCGTGAGTTAAGATCAAAATCCAAATTTATGTTGACTGAATTCATGGCTAATCATGCATGGAGGATAGATCATTTGTTGAGGCTGCTCCAAGACCTTGGAACACTTTACCTTTGGGTGTGCCTTCCTCAGGTTCACTTGATATTTTTCAGAAAAGATTGAAAACTTACCGTATGCACACTGCATCTTAGTTCTTATTATTTGTTGGGCATGTTCCTGACTTCCTACTTTTGCTTTTTCTATTCTTTGTGTTTTTGTAAAGCACCATTAGCACTTTGGTGGATCTGGCACATTTATAAGTCTTATTATTATTATTTGAGAACTGCTGTGTGAGATAGTTGTCTTGAAACTGTCTCTAAAGGACTTGTTTGCCTAGTTGCTGCAAAGAACAAAACCGTGCAAACATGATATTACAAGAAGGATAACTGTAGTCATGTCATGATTATCCTGTGGATTGTTCAAATGTTGTACATATTTAACATGTACTGTGTGTGGCCATGTAGTGTAGGTGATCCCTATATTGCTTTACATGGAGGTGCAAGGTCATTTTGGGTCAAAAGAATTCAAAATGTCAAAACTTTATTAAGATGGTATCTCAAGAATGATGACTGTGAGGGATCTCATACTTGTCATATGGGTGATTCATGTTTGTTATAGTATTTATCGTATGACAAGGAATCACTGAGCCTTTTGGTTTTCTGGTTTTTGGTTTCAAAGAAAATCATAACCTTTGTGTTTGGTGGTCAAAGGTCATTTGGGGTCAGCAGGGGTCAGATTGTAAAATCCTTGCAAACACAATATCTCAAAAGGGAAAGCTTAGACAGGTATGGTATTTAATATGTAAGTGTACTGCATTGAATACAAAAACTCTATTGTTGTTGGTGATAATGGTTATTTGGGAACAACTGGGGTCAAAACATCAAAATATTGCAAACACAAAATCTCAAGCATGCAAGGTTGGACTGATCTCATATTCAACATGTATATCAGTGATATTGAGTTCAAGATCCCTTTTGTTTTTGGTGGATGTCAAAGGTCAACTGAGGTCAACAGAGGTGAAATGTTGAAAACCTTGTAAACACAGTATCTCAAGAATATGAACTTAGACTGATCTCATATAGTATGATGATGGACCATGTCACACTGAGTAGAATATTTGGTACGTGTTTTATGTCATGCACAGATGCTATTTATCATAGCCCAATTCCTGTTGCTTTACTTATTGTGAGCAGCAAAGCTGGGCACACCATCAAAACCACATGGTATTCTTGAATTCTGGTTGATAGCATGCTACTTTCCTACCTTCCTTTGCAATTAATATCCTGGATCTTAATCAGTTGAAGTGATTTCAAGCTCTCAGATGTTTGCAAGATTTGTCCCAAGCTTTCCATTCAAGTATTAAAACAGATGTTTCATTTGTTTCACTGAAACTTAATCTATTCTGTATACAGACTGTGTCTCATGAGTGAAAATAAGTTATTGTTCCTCATTTCACTGTTGTCAAAGCACAAAATTATTGCATGCCATTATTCGTATGTTAAAATGGGGTTGACTCCAACCTCAGTCTTCTTTTGTTCTACTGAGGTTCAACTTCTTGCAAATTGTCATGCCCTTAGGTCAGTTTTATCACCCCATGCTGTGATAATCCACATTGTCAATTAAACATCATTCTCCTAAAGTAATTCAGGTGTGTCAATCCAATGTCTAGGCTTTCTTGAGCTGCCTGGCAAGGGGTATTAGGTGTCATGTCCATCGTAATACACGGGTAATCGGGCATGAAAGAGGGTCTTTTGAACGCCTTAGCACTTTTTTAGCATGATGATAACGTCATGGTGTTGTGGTATACTAATCTTATAGGAAGCAAAAGTTTGATGACGAACATTATCATCCAATAAAACTCAAAGAAATCCCTCATTTGATGTAACCTCTTTTGTATTTTCGAAGGAATCTACAGTATTTACAATGGCAAACTACTATTTATGTTTTTGCTAGTGTTACATTTGCCTTGTGTTGCTTGTTTTTTTTTCTCATGTTGTACGTTTGAAGGAACTTAATTATTATGGTAATTTAGTAGGTATGTTTTGAAGGGGTATTTTATTTGCATGGTGTTACTTTTTCTTCTTGCCCTGAATTGCATGACCACTCAATTGCCAACTGTAAGTTTGAAAAAAAAAACAGAAACAAAAATGATAGGAAGATGTTTCTTTCTGAAAGTTTATTTCTGGTCTTTTGTTTAATTGTTTTCATTTAGCCAGGAAATATTTTGATTTGAAAACCACCTTTATTGTCTCCTTTAGATGTCATTACTGTGAACATTAGCTGGTGTGAGTAGTCCATATCCTAATATCCTCCCACACTTCAAGAAAACTCTTCCTTAAAGACCAGTGTGCACTCCATTTTTAGTCTACTGTCTTGTTCACTCTGTGTATCCCTTCAACATGCGTTACAACATGGGTTTACATATCCATGTTATCAGCATGAAATGTTTGGAGGTAACGTTATGGGATTTTTTGAATAAATGTCTTCATCTTAATGTTAATCTTTTAAAATTGAACGAGAAGTGGATGTTAAGTTTTGCCAGTTTCCCCTCTATCCAAAACCATTAATATGTAACCAGGAATTGTTGATCCAACTAATCACTATCATAAATAGTGAATACTGTTAAGAGGCCATTATCATACATCAACATTCCCTCCTTTATGGGTTTCACATCCAGATCGCTGGACAGGTGACAGACGGTTGAAGGGGTTCTCTCCATGAATAATCCTCATCATGACCTCTTCAAACTCCCAGCCTAAGCCTCTGTGCCACCAATAAACAAGGACAACATTTGCACAGTTCTATCAAAACTCAAGTAAGTAGTAATTGTCAGAAGGGTTACAGAACATATTAGCAATGTTCACAGTCGGTTTGCCCAAATAAATGGAGATAGGTGCCCGCAATTGCATAGCTTTTTCCTGGCATCATCGATTAAAAGTTGCTCAGAAGGGGTATGGTGCACTTAAAAATGTCCACAATTGGATGGTTTGTGGAAATAAAAGGAGATGGTGTCCACGATTGCATAGCTTGCCCTTTGTCTCCTCGTAGTGATGTTGCACATGTGTTCAGTGCATCATAAAATGTCCATGGTTACTATGTGGAATTAGTAGGAGATAAGTGTCCACAATTGCATAGCTTGTGCTTTGTGTCGTCGATTGGATGTTGCTCTGAAGAGGTACAGTGCACTGTAAAAATGTCCACTTTTGGTATGTGGCAATTAAAATAGATGGTGTCCACGATTGTATAGCTTGCGCTTTATGTCCTCGATTGGATGTTGCTTAGAAGAGGCACAGAGTACTGTAAACATGTCCACGGTTGGTATGTGGAAAGATAAGGAAATGGTGTCCACAATTGAATAGCTTGTGCTTTGTGTCCTCGTTTGAATGTTACCCAGAAAGGGGAAAGTGCATAGCAGCAATGTCCACGATTTAAATGTGGGAAAACACAATTTATAAATGCTAATAAAACATGCTTTAACCTTTCTGTCAACTTTTTTACTAGTTTGTTGACCCAAAACATGTTATTTTCTTTCAATTTAACACCTAGAAATATCGAAATTACGACGTCCACGGTTAGATAGTGTACACAAGTGTCCTCGTTTGGGACCTGTAGCATGTACGTGTGGGTGTGTGTATGTTGGGTTTGTGTATGTTTGTGATGTCTACTTCACCTTGTAAACAAGATATCTCAAGGAAGGAAGATTGGATCTGATATTTCAGTTGTACAGTAAGTGTACTGTATACCACATAATTGAGTACAATAACCCGATCAGCTATTGTTTTCGGTAGAGCTCAAATTAAGGCCATTCAGTATCACTATCTGAAGTTGTGCCGGGTGCTGGACAAATGATGAAAACTGTGTAAACTTAGTATCTCGAGAAAGGATGGAAACTTGCACTGATCTCATATTGGTGCGTACTAGCTTGTGTTGATTTGTGTAACATATTGAGTTTGAAGCCTATTGTTTGATGGTGGCAAATTTTGTCAAAGTCTGTACAGTCAGTCAAATTGTAGACACCATGCATGTAGGGTATACATGGAATCTCAAGGCAGGAAGCTTTGTCAGATCTCTATTTAGTGTGCAGATGTGCATGTTGAGTCATGATGTCTATCAGTCATTATCTTAATAGGTCAGCAGATATGTCATTATGTATGCAACAGTTGTTACATCTTGATTGGTGACATAAAAAAGCTTACAAAAACCACATGTTACACAACCTTATATTATATGCAATATGTTAGATTGGTAAAAAGAAATAGCGAAATCGTCAAAACCACCTTTTGTGTGCTCTGGTTCTATCAATTAAGCGAGCTGGGCTTCCACCAACAGTTAAATTGTGATTCAACTCATGTTATTTTCATTTCAGTCATCAATGAGAGAAATGAAAATGTAGAAGTGAAGGTCCTCTTTGAGGAAGTCCTCTGCCAACTGAGGAGGGAAGGCCCGGTGACAGTCATGTCATTCCGGGATCGATCCAGCCAGCTGGTGAGATGCCGGGAGGTGCTGTCTGATCCTGCTGCAGAGGACCTAGCTGGCAGACAGCATCAGGCTGCACCTCTGTGGCATGAACGCAACTGGAAATATCCCCTCGTCAAGGCGCCTGCTTGCCCCAAACACAGGAGGACGAAGAGGGGATATGCTAACCTTCCTCAGCACGTGGCTTTTAGAGGAGTTTAGAGGTAATTATTCGAGCAACAGTAAACTGCTTTGAATCAATATCATCATACATATATCCTGATGTGGTGGGGGGATGCATGGTTGGGGGCCATTGAGAGGGAGCTTAAATGAATGGGACTGATCAATAACTTAAAAGCAACCAAAAAAGTATGAACATCCAATATCTGAAAACACTGATGCAACTATTGAACAGGGGAGGCACTGATGGGGGAAGGGGAGGCAGAAGAAGATGTGTTTTGGTGAAAAAGATTTTACAGATCTGGATGAAAACTGTTAAGACTTGGGTGTATTTTGGATCATAATTCATCATCAAATGCAAGTATGCTTGTAATATATGCAATGGATATATTGCTCTCATTAGCTACGGTAGTCGACAAATGATAAAACTGTTTTTTTTGTACATGCTGTAAAACTGCAGATCTGCACTGGATGTTGCTATATGGTACATCCGTGACTACCTTGATAGTCAACAGGACAAAATATAAATCAGAAAGATTATTCATATCAATATCATTCTTAAAGACTTTCATTTCACTCCTTCAGCTTGGTCCAACCAAAATGAAGATTGTGATGAGGCTGTAAGTATAATTGCTCTCATTCCATAGTATTCACTAGCTTGTTCATCCATTCATGTCCTACGGTGGATGTAACAATGTCTGGTTACATAAAGTAACTTCTCAACTTTGATCATTTCCAAAGTCTTGTAATTACATCACTCCTTGTGGTCTCGCATTTGTTTGAAATCAAGGGAGGTAAATTGTGTATAAATATATAAAGGTACTGGTCAAACCTGCTCTCTTTCCCTTTATGTTCACCGACCATATCACCAAAATGAGCCCACATTGAGGGGGTTTTCCATGAGACTGAAATTGCATTGAAGCATATGGGTGAAGCTGTAACTGGTTTCACTTGTGAAGGTACCTCCATTAAGGTTCGTGAGACTGAAGGTCTGAGAGACCTAAAATGAAATAAGGTCAGTGAGACCAAAGGTCCACGAGACCGAAAATGAAATAAGGTCCGCGAGACTGAAAATAAAACAAGAGGGCAATCTATGGAGTTGCATATCTCATCGCCAACATGCACAATGATTTCAATACAGGGCCTGCACATGGGAATTTGTAATAGTTTATTGCTAAGTACTTACAAAACTTGAAGTTAATTGGTTTAATAGTTCTCAAGATATGCTGGAAATAGCAATTTTGGGGCAAAATTGGCTTTTTTTCTCAAAAAATCAGCAAATTTGACTCTATTTACCACTACAGTGATATTATGTTGAACAATGTGTTCTCAGGTAAGTACTTACAAAACTGTAAGTTAATTGATCTAATAGTTCTCAAGATGTGCTGGAAATACAAATTTTGGGGCAAAATTGGCTTTTTTTCTAAAAAATCAGCAAATTTCACTCTCTTTACTGCAAACGTGATATACCTTGAAAGTTTCATTCTCAGGTAACTTTTTGCAAAATTTTGCATTAAATGCTCAAATACTTCTCAAGATATGCTGGAAATAGCAATTTTGGGGCAAAATAGGCTTTTTTTATCAAAAATCAGCAAATTTGACTTCATTTACCATACAACTAACACATCTTGCACGTATTGGCATCATGCACAACCTTACCAAGTTTCAACTTAATTGCATATATACTTTTCAAACTTTTCTGGAAAAACCACAATTTGGACAGGTCCGGATGCACACACACACGCACCCTCACCCACACACACACGACATCACCATCGCATAGATCCTTAGGCCTTCGGCACGGAATCAAAAATGCTCTGCTGTGTGAATTTTTGTGGTTTTACGAGACCTCTTCTACAGTACAGCTGGTAGAGGGTTTTTGGTGAGTTTATACACAATGCCCGTTTCGTATTTACAAGTAAATGCTGTGTCTGCTGGAGTCTGCTAAGAAATTTCACGAGATAAATTGCGTTCCAATGATTTAATGAGGCCAAGCAAAAAAGAAAAAAAAGGGGGTTATCGTTTGCACTCTTAAAACATTTAGACTTGCTTGTCTTTTTTTTTCTGAACACACATGAACCCCTAAAGGGCCGTTGGCAGCACAGCAAACTGTTGTTTTCATGTTTCAGCACTGTATCAATGATTTCTATGTTGCAAAGAAAATAGCTGAACACTCTGTGTAAGAGGAGTTTCCTCCCCTTGTTGCATCACTGATAATTAAATCATTGAGTCAGAGGACATTTGTGTAATATTAACCCAAAGATCCAGCAATACTGAATAGTATTTGGTTCCAGTTCCCAAGCAGACCTCCCTGCTTGTTTTTGTAGACACAGAGGGCATTGTTCTCATTTTCCTTATGTATTCCTTTGCACAGTTAGCACTGTCCAGATGTAACTTTCCCACGCAGGCCTCCCTGCTTGTGGTCATTGACAGAGATATCCTTTGTTCTTCCTTTTCTTATGTATTTCTTTATAAAGTTATCACTGGTCACATGTTGTCATGATCCAGGCAGGAAGCTGGTGATGGCTAGAGGAAGAATTCAGTTGAGATTTAGCTTTACTCAGACTAACAAGTTCTGTCCCTGTCAGTTAGCTTCTGCTACTGCAGTGTTAAATTAAGTTGTATTTAGTTATTTTCATGTAGCCCGGACTGTGTACCGTGTATAGTTGTTACAGAATAGAACACCGAGTTATCACCCAGAATCTTCTCAGTTTATTCTTTCGAACTCCGCTCGTTTTAATTTATATCTATTGTGAGGCTGAGAAAGAAGCCTTACATCTGTGCATGGTCGGGACACGACATTTTCGGTTACAAATGCTGTTTTTTCATAGTAAAGGAAAAATCAGGCTAGAGGGAAAATTCATGCCGGCGAGGACGAAATCTTTTTTTTTTTTTTTTTAAGCATTACAATGAAAGTACCTGTTTCTTACGTGAACCCACTCATTGACTTGTTTAGATCATCTCGAGTTGATTGTTGCTAACCTTTGTAGTGAACTTAGCCACTGGTTGATAATGAGATACGCTTGGCCGCACTTTCTGCTAAATGTCACTGAGTCTTTTCACAACTGTATTCAGAAGTTCAACCACATGTAATCTTCTTGAATCCCTTTCTTAAGTTCTGGGCGAAAGAGAGGTTGCTGTGTAAGGTACCGGTATAACAATACACACGTTTACTGACTGGTTTTGTGTACTGGGTCTAGTCTTATTTCTGTTAGTTAGCCTATCAGCAAGAACAGCCGCCACCGAGCAAGAAGCATCAGAGCAACAGAGAAAAAAAAAATCATAAAGTATTCCATAGAACGTACGTTTTGGTGAAAAACTATAAAATCCTCATCTGCAGTCTTGTGTGATAAACAAGCTGCTATTTCACCACAGTGGTTAGGCTATGATATGTAGATCACTGGTGGAAATTTGGCCCCTGTGAGGAAAGAGGGGGGGTACGAAGGTCCTGGGGTGGGGGTTCCTTGCATAGAAAACGATAAAATATAGTTGAAGTTCCGTACAAAACATTGCCTACATTTAAGACGGAGAGAAAACTCTGTATTTGCATTCATTGCAAAACGGAAAATAGGTCTATTAGTTCAAAATTAATTAGGCCAAACTGTCATTCAAGTCCACGCAAGTTTATCTCTAAATTCTTTGACATAAGACTTACAAAATGTCAGAAACGAGTTTAACTTCGAGTCCAATATTCAACTCAAAAATATCAAAACCCAGGCCGTGACCTCGTTACGTATGGTTAATATATCATCGTGCACATTAAGACCCTGTGCAACAGTAGCGTGGCAAACGAACACATGCGCATGCGACATCATTATACGCCGTACCTTACTGGACCACACTGTGAACAAATCATAGTGTAGTACTATCTCTGAGCTGAGGCATTTATCTCTGCTGCGCAATGGGTGTGGAGAATCCTGGCAACTTTTCAAGTAAAGTTTAGGCAGGAAAATGTCAACAGCCCGTCCCGAATGGTAACGTCTATTTCTGCCATGAATACCTATCGCAAAAGCAAAAGTAAAGCTACTCTCACACAGTCAAGAATAGTCCCGTATTTCGTCCATGCATGGTACACGCGGGACAGTTCGGGACAATTCGGGGACAGTTCTGGACGATTCGGGGACAGTTCTGGACGATTCGGGACAGTTCGGGGGTATTCGGGAGCAAGCAAAGTAAAATTCGGCAAGGTCGAAAATTTTTGAACATGTCCAAAATAACAGTCCCGTATGCCTCGTAAGCCTGTAACTGACGATCAACGCAAGCGCAAGAAGAACTCACCGCACACCCCAGTGTACCACAGATGATGGCATGTTGGACCGTGGCGTCTAGCTGGTCATCCATGACGATTTTAAATGATGGCGGAAGATGGCCTCCAGGGACCATACGGGGCGATACGCGACAAGTACGGTACAATTCGGTACTATACGGGCCGATACGGGCAGATTCTGGTACCACTCTAGAATCGCCCGGAAAGTACCCCGAATAGTACTACGGGACGAATACGGGACTATTCTTGACTGTGTGAGTGTAGCTTAAAAGTGGTCGGCTTTACAACTATATCTTTGTGTAAGCGTAAATGCGGCGAACTCCAGTACAAAGGTCATCTCGTGGGTTATACAGCTGTTTTAGGAAGCCTACATTGACAGCTGAGTTTTTCTCTCACTTGCTGTGCGTGTTGGTAAAGTAAAATACGATACCAAGGTAATGAAAAAGTCAAGAAGAGGATTTCTTCGACGAAGTCTTGCAGTTACATTACTGTAGCTTTCAAGTACATGTGAAAGGGAGTAGCGTAAAAGATACGTAGAATTTCGGAAAAACCTAAAACCAGGACACTTTCCACAGAAACTAGCTCAGAAAAAAAAGGGGGAAAAAATGCCTTACACCTCCCTGCACCGAGGTGTTGCTGTGAGTTTGGGCTCTGTGATTGAGCTGAAGGACGGAAAACTTTTGCACAATGTAAGTCTGTTAATGAATATCCTCAGCACCGCGTTGACATGCCTGTGGTAATTATCATCAAAATAGGACTAGCTTTTTCCCATCATTTGTTTCATTGCTCTCTTTTACTTATTTTTGCTTCTAGTTTCCCCGTTTTTTTTAAGTAACAAAAAATCCCGTTTTTTTTTTTTTAATGTAAAAAAAATGTTGAGCCACACTGGATCCCCATGACCGCCGGGAATTTCCTGGGAATCAGCTTCGAAGGGTACGCAACCTGGGGAAGACAGGTCATGTAGATAAATTATGAAGTTTACTCAAACTCTCCCCTTTTTTGTAAAACAAAAGGGATTCATATTCTTTGATGTAGGCCTACAGTGTGATCGACGCTATTTAATTAGCGATTCCTTTTGCTGAAGCTTATAGTTAGCAACAACAGTGTAGTAAAAGTTGTTAAATGTATGAGTTATGAGTCAATGCGACTAGAGGAGGTTCCATTGCCAACATCTGATGGTACCATCATTTCTGATCTATCTACCGGGAATGCAGGACCATTCGTTCCAAAACAGTTCCGAAGAGCAGTATTTGACGCACTCCACTCAATGTCGCATCCTGGTATCCGCACAACTGTCCGTTTGGTCTCGGAACGATTTATTTGGCCAAACATCAACAAGGATGTACGCCGTTGGGCCAAAACATGTTTGCGCTGTCAACAAGCCAAAATTCACAAACATACTGTTACACCTCTAGGTGCCTTTACTTCACCAGATGCCCGGTTCGAGCATGTCCACATCGACATCGTTGGTCCAATTCCACCTTCACAGGGATTCCGGTATATCCTTACGATTGTCGACCGCTTCACTAAATGGCCAGAGGCAGTTCCTATATCAGACATCACGGCTGAAACAGTGGCCCGAGCATTTGTTACCAAATGGGTGGCTACTTTTGGAACTCCAGCTACAATCACAACCGACAGAGGTAGTCAGTTTGAATCCTCTTTGTTTCAGCAACTCACTGCATTGTTGGGAAGTAAAAGAATTCGCACAACTGCTTATCATCCTGCCGCTAATGGTATGGTGGAACGTTTTCACCGCCTCTTGAAGTCATCTCTTAAGGCTCATCAACCTAACCAACACTGGAGAGAACTTCTTCCACTCATTCTCCTTAGTATCCGTACTAGCTTGAAGGAAGATATCGGTTGCAGCTCAGCAGAGTTAGTTTTCAGGACCACCTTAAGACTTCCGTGTCAGCTCGTGGCGTCGCTCCCCTACGACAGCGAACCCGATCCTACATTATACGTCGACAGGCTTAAAAACATCATGGCGGAGATCAGACCAACCGCTACCAGAACCACTCCACGCAACGTGCAACAGCATCGTGACTTGACAACATGTACGCATGTATGGATCCGTGACGACTCGGTCAAGAAACCATTGCAACCGCCTTATCGTGGACCATACAAAGTTTTGGAAAGACGGGAAAAGCAGTTTGTCCTCGACGTAAATGGCAAACGAGACTCTGTTTTCTTGGACCGTTTGAAAGTGGTCTACCTTTCCGATGATCCCTAGCTTACCCACTGACGCGCCCGACGACGTCATTGAAAGTCCGACACCGGCCCCTCACAGGACCATTTCGAAGGCCGATGCTCCTCATGACTCGCATTACGCTGCGCCTCCGCCGAAGGCGATCACACGCTCTGGTAGGCATGGTGATTGGCCTGCCCGCTTTGAATGAACGTTGTACATAATTAATCTATTCTTTGTGTAGTTTAATCGATCACTGTGTACTTTGACAAGTGATCTGCGAGGGGGCTGATGTAGCCGCATAAGTTCCGTTGACTTGTTTGCCAATTTTGCGGGCGCCCTCAATTTGGAGGGTACCAAAAACTTTAGTTACGAAATTGGAGTTGCGACTTTGGACACACTAGTGAACACACGTACTTTTTTCGTCTCTCGGACCTTGGAGATACATTTACATATTTCATTTAGCGTCTATACGTCTATTTCTTACCTCGGAAACTATATGTCACGAGCTCCTTAATTTTCCGATCGAACTGAACATTTGTATTTATTCACATGGAGACCGTGCCCGGAAATTTTACGTGAAAGCATTTGTGCAACTCTCCCGGAACTTACATGTTTCTACTTTACGTTATATTCGCTTATATAGCTATTTTATGTGTGCTGACTGTTCCTTTCTACTTATCCTTTGGAACGTCGCAGGACACAATGAAGTCTACGATGTCCCTTTCAGCGGAACCAGGGCACTGTCAACAGGTTAGCGCTTATCTTTTTTTTTTTAAATAGCCAAAAGTCAACCCCTAAAATAGCTAGCAGTAAAAATGAAGCCGCTAAAAAATCGAACTCTTTGGACGCTAACAGATATTGAATATCCAAACTCATAAATCTCACTGCTTCCAAGTGCAGTCTTCGTGCAGAAGACAAACCGCGCGAGGGTAAAAGGGACAAATGATTGACCTTAACTCTAAAGTCACCACCTGGCAATGCCTCGACACGATCCACGTTAAACGCTAATCGATTAAACTTTTTCAAACAATCACTGTGAGAAAATCCCAGTTACCATACATTACAAATAAAGTAGCTAATTGACAAGCAGAAACAGTGGAAACATCGCTGAGACTGGCAAAATAATTCTTCTTAAAACAATCATCAATTCTCCGGTAAATTGGAGCGTAAAGTGATGTTAGTAATTTAATTAAATATTTAGTGAAATGATTGGCAGGAATGACTACAAAAGGGCCTATTAAGGTACTATCGGCACTTCCCATGACAGATTGGTACATAGCTACAAAATATGACTGAAAAACATCTTCTGATAAGTCTTGAGGTGCAAAAGAAACAACAAGTTCTAATCGGGCCGGAAAGCCGGAGGAAAAATTTCTAACACATTTCATTAAGTGAAAAATGTCATGATGTGCTAAAACTCTGTCCAATTTTGCTCTTCTCTTGCAGAAATGAGAAAACGCCAGCTGTGGCCCCGCCATCAGGATTGGAGATATGTCTTCTTCGAAAAGTCCTCTGCCTGTATATCCACGGGCACAGGCGTTGTACAGTAGAGCTTTACATAGTTTATATTGTCAACAACGAAACTGTGGTTTCTTAATTCTGTTATGTAGGGAGATCCTCGTTGAACTAAGGGAGTTGACAAGGAGGCAGAAGACATGTGACCAAACCCCCAGAGAGGGTAGAACGCCGAATCGCGAGGCAACATGGAATTTAAAATGTTATGGTTCCATGCAACAACATATTCACGTTGTGCAAAGTCCACTGATGCCTAGATGGAAAAAACCCTTGGCCAACGACTCTCTACGATTCAGAATTTGGATATACCTATTTACAACGTCCGCTAGTGTGTCCGTTTTCACCTGCACGTGATCTCCATGAATAGATCCTATAAAATGCAATTTTAGTAAACTAAGAGCAGGGTCTGCTAATCTGTACTCTTGACAGTTCTCCTCAAAAGACCTGCAAAAACTCCCCCAATCATTTCTGACAAATAAACAAAGACAACAAAGAGAAACAAAGGAAAAGTAAACATCACACTGGACATCACGGATGGCACGGGAGTCGATAAAGATCCCATAAACATCATATTCGGTGAAATATACGGAAGATCGCGACCACAGCCAGCGAAGGAGAAGCGTGCCCCCTCTATACCCCTCCCCACTCTCATGTACAAAGTCGCATACAGTAACCCAAACATCGATCAACAATTACAACAAATATAATACATGCAACAGTATACATGAAATCTAAAGAAATCTACATACATCTGCTCAATATTTGTGTAGGCATCTTACCGTGACAAGAAGTAACTTCAATTTGGTCAGGACAAAAGTTTGTTACAGCCTAATCTACGAACAGGCTTATAATCCGAAGCATAGCGTAATGCTTATGATGTATTACCGACACTTTTTAACATGAAATCTTACCAGTCTCTGAAGAGAAAATACAGTCTATCTAAAGTTTAATTTTGATATATTTCAGAAATTTCCATTTTCTTGAGAATAAAGTCAAATGGTTGCTAAAAAGTGAGTGGCACTATTACAAATATTTCTAACATAATTCATAACATACATTAAGCGAAGTTAACAAATAGCAAATTCCGAATACACTAAACTATACCTATCGTAAGCTATACTTAAAATTCTTTCAATACCCCGACTATCCTGTATCCTAACCATAACCTTTTGCAATCCTAACCCATTCGCCATACAAACGCATGAAATTAAAAATAGAAATAAGTCGGACAAATTCTTTGGAAGATATTTTGCCAAGCCTTTATCAATTTGATAATGGAACCACTGACGATGGCAAAGTCTGAATACATAATTAATCCATTATTAAACGTACCCTATCTTAGCATACAGTATGCTAACCGCTTGTAATCTAACTTTCTCAAATTAACCCCCTCTTTCAAATCTATCGTCTAACCTTACCTATTTTATCCTTTAGCTACCACTAACCAATAAGCCACACTGGAGCGTGAAAATAAAACAACATTGAAACACATCGATCGGAATATTTAGTTAACAGTTTCTACCGTCCAGTGACATTATGCAAGACTGACTTTATTTCTCTGCTCGAAGCCCATTGGAAACGGTAGCCAGCGACAAAAGAAACAACAGTTGTAAGGAAGGGGTAACTTTAGGATTACTCTCAATTTAAGGTTAGGGTTACTCTCATTTCATGAAAATTTTCTGTCAAGAACTTCAGACAGTATCTTTTCCTGTGCAACCACAAACCTAGCAAGAAAATCAAACTGTATAAGGCAAAAAAGTTCACTGCACTATAACCTGTGAAAACGACCTCCTTTAAGGGTTACATTCCTGAGTTTATCGACTGTTTCTTGCTTCCTTTTTCACCAAACAAGACACATGCGTGAAAAATACAAACCTAACTGATTAAAATTGTTCTCCTTACTATAGGATCAGAAATATGCACTGAAGATGAGCCCCTTGCACCCAGGCTACGAAAACATACCATGTAATGATGAGTGCCTTAGAAGAGAAACCTAACTTTGTAAACTTACCCATATATTGTGCATCCTCCGTCAATATTCCCTGCGCATTCTCTTCGACTTAATGAAGTCTGACCAAGAGATAGACAGGCTGGAAGTACTACTTCGAACATTAACGATTTCCAATAATTTCTGACCACCTCAACAGAAATTTCAACATCGCCGTTTGGGATAACTAAACCGTTAATTTCGAACTCACCAACGTTAAAAATAGGAAATGTCCAAACATGGTCACCGATAGGCAATGTCACGCCTTTGTAAAAGCCTTTAGCCTTCCGCTCACAGTGGAACTTCTTCCGAAACGAACTGCTCGAGAGAATTGTTTAAAACACGATATCGAACCTTCTGTGCTAAGAAATGTTTCTCCGTCTATATCCTTAGACTCATTAAAATCATCGTTCAAGTCAGAACTATCTTCAATTAAAGAGGCTCATTGAGTTGTTTTGTGAAATTCACTCAATTTTTCTAAACCGGTCAAGTTTCCTTCACATACTAATTACAAACAGTCAAACTAAAAGGACCCCAAAGTTTTACATACGTTGAACATTAATGAGTGAGTAACCAACGATTAAATTTGGTTTTTGAAACTTTGTGACCAGACATTTTCACATTAGTACATTCACATGCACACAATCAGAGCAAGTAACGGTCAAAAATTCGAAAAAATTGACAGTTTTCATATAACTATTGGATGTGAAACTTGATTAATTATGCAAATTGTGAGTATTGTCGTGTGTTTGTATACTTCAAAATCACCGCAATCTTTACTGATATAAACTCAATGAGCCCCTTTAAACGACATTCCCGAAACAAAATATTGGGAGGATTTTTTATCCAACTAAATTCATTGAACAAACAAAATTCCATCTCAATGTCGAACAAATCGGTACTAACAGAAATAAATAAAATTGATTGAATTTCCACAAATCAAAACGATGTCAGTCATAGTCAAAGCAGAAAGTGTCAGTGCAAACACGTACACAATGTACACCAATCACACCAGCATATACAACTGTCTATACAAGTATACCAACAACACGTAAAATAGAGGGGGCCAAAACATAACCTAAAGTAGAGATCCTATAGGATCTCTAACCTAAAGCAGAGCCATATATAGAGAGAGTTTGGCCAACTGTGTAACCTGTTTGGATTGGTCGAGAGGGGACAACGCCCACTTTGGACCTTTATGAAACAAACAAGTGTTTAAATCATTCCCAAACAATAGGGCTACTCCACTTATCAGACTGTACCATTGGAAAACCCCAAAACAACTTAGTGATGTCAACCCAAACTGCAGCAAAGACTGACCTCAGGTATTAAATTATTTTCATGAATGAAAATTCATCTAGGATGGTTTTCCCGCCCCGATTGCCGAGTCCTCCTACAACTTGTGGACTATGGCTCACTTCATTATTTATCTATCCTGGGGTCAATAAAAGTAGCTTAATCAAAAGTGTCTCCCTTTATATTTTGGGTAGAAACCTGGATCTGAAAATTGTTTATTAAAATCAAAATCAAAATAACTGTAAAGTAAAATCAGAAGCAAGTTTTCTGTGCAATGAAAGGAAAGGCCATTCCAGAGAGGATGGGGTAGCAGCATGCAGGTGTCAGAAGTACAGTCAGAAGTGCACACCACCCCCCTTCAAAAAGAAAACCTTAAAAAAATACTGCTGTATTCCAGATTAGCAAGTTACCGTCGAAGTGGCAGTAAGTCAGGCACTACATTCTTAGATTACTTTCACATCGATATTTGCACTTGTCATCAAAATAACTTTTTTTTTTTCTATTTGTCAGACTTCAGTCAGTTTTACGTGTACTTGCAGTTGCACTGGCGTGCTACTAGTAATTGTTCAACTTCAACTCCTACCACGAACTCACACAAAACATAAAATTCGTTAATGGAATGCCAGTCTTACATTAATCTGAGAACTATAGTACTTTTGCTGAGTGTTTTACGAATCAGTTATTTAATCCCACAAAGATTTGCCTGCGTTCTACGCAAGTAACGTTTACGTCCCCGCAATCCGCACACTGTGTGCACACGACAGTTCCTACTTCGTGCAACTGGTAAAACGTACTTCGCGCAACTGCTACCACCTGGACCTATTTTGCTCACTTGTGACGTCACAAAATGCCAGTTGGCCAAACTCTCTTTATATACGGCTCTGACCTAAAGTGACGCGTGGCGCAGCTTATTTCCTATTATACCTAACCCGTAACCCTAACTCCGAGGTAAAAGCTTTCGTGCTCTTAGGTTAAAATGTCAAAATCCCTATGAAAAAGTGTGTCAGGATGTATTTCTAGACAACAATTCTGAGTAACTTCAAAGTTTTTGGGATGCCTGGGTATGAAATGTAGTTAATGGTGTCAGCATAGCCTACATTGTACATATTTACCTTTCCATGAGTGTGACACTATTTCAACCTATGCAACCATGTTCTGGGCTGAGTGATAGCAATGTATTTTACCGTGCATTCATAACAACTTCACTCACTAAACTTTTACACCTTATACAAATATATTGCAAACTTGATCAAGATCTTGGGATGTTTACCCATTGTGGAAATGTATTGAACTTCTTTTCGGGGCACTTAAAGGATCCACAGTGACAGGTAATGAGGAATACTCTGATGCGCACACGTTTTCTGGGAATACATTTGACGCACCGTAGGTTCTATACACATGACGCACATGCAGGTATTTGTGTTGTTCAATGCTTTGAGTACAGCATTAAGTAACTTGAAAATTCCGCACTTCTATCCACAATGTGAATCGCTGATGAAATATACAGCTCAGCACTTTGGGACAATGGGTACGCAAAATTATAGAGATGAGATCAAGGGTGGAGATTGGCAACTCCGTGAACTGCCGTCTTGTTTTAAATTATTGCACATTAGGCTGACCATGAACGTCCGATGGCAAAGCTTGCTAGTGTGCTGCCACTTCCCGATGTTCGCAAATTAGGAACCACCCCCCATTATAGCATGTATAGTGCAATTGCTTTGATAATTCGTCTTACGTACTTGTAACGTAACCTCCTCTCCAACTTGCTGTGAATCATAGTCTAACATCGAACTTGTCACAAAATACGAAGTAAGTATTCTATATCATATGATATCGCTGTGCCCTATGTTGTTATTTTAAGACACACACTCGAACAAATAAGTTAACTGCCCTTGCTTACACTTTGTAACGTTCACATAAGGCCTAGGCCTAAGGTATCTTCTGACATTCTGCATTAGCCAATGCCTAAGTGCGTTCCCCTGTTTCCTCACTTTTCGTGAAATTCGTCATTAGCTTTTCGTGTGCCACACAATGGATAGGCTGCCTGCAGAAGACCTTTTAGTATAATACTGACCCACATTTATTTTCCTTCAAAATGACCTAATGTCAGGTGAATATGCTTCTCTACAAACCATGATATGATACGTTTACTTTTAAAGTGTGACTTAGTTTTGACTTGTGGCATCACTACAGAAAAGGCCTAGTGAAATATTAGCCTTAGGATATTGCAGGGCCTAGCCTTCAAACACAAGTAAAAGATAGAATTTCCCTTGTTCGAATTCTCATTTTGTGCTACTGTTGGTAGTAGATTTAATGATTTACACAATATAAAAAGTTTAAGATGCCTTGTAATCCAGATAAATCCTAACCAATTAAACTTTAACCCAACAAAGCCCTGCATATTCTGATTCTACCACAGTCACAATAAAACTTATAAAGGATGCCCTTGAAGCTATTTACCAAAGTGGAATTAACTAAGCAGTAGTGGTATATCGATATTATCGATAATATGTATATCCCGTTTTCAGGAATATTATCGATATCCACCTTGGAACCATATCGATATATAGAAAATACTGTAATACAGAAAAATATTGATAATATAGACTGCTACATCTATAACTATATATCGTTATGTCTATATTCATGGAAACCCTGTTTCAAGATTTACCGCAAAGTTCACGCTAAGTCAGTCAAAGCACATCAAGATAATTTATTTCTGTGTCAAACTGCCCAGTTTCACGGCATCTAAAACAGCTGTTGTGTAGTGAATGACTGGGGTATGCATGTTCACAGCACTGACTAGATATACTCTGGAAAAACCCTGCCTCCGATTCTGTAACTCGCCTTGTGTGACACAGAGACCTTCGGCATGATGTAACATACACACATTTTACTCACTGAAAACCTATATTTTCATTGCACCGATATTTATCTACGAGACTATATTTACAGAAAAAGTCTATATTTATCGTTTTAGGCACGTCTCCCAATAGTCCAGTACATCGCGTGACCTGCAGTAAAAGCAACATAAACCCTTCTCGCATGTAAACGACGCACACATTCCACTCACAGTTGAGAACCTATATTTTCATTACAGCGATATTTATTTGCGAGACTATATTTACTGAAAAAGTCTATGTATCGTTTTAACACGCCGCCCAGTAGTACAGCATCCTGCATGACCCGCAGTTACAAGCCACACAAATCCCGCATGTAATCACATATTTCACTCCCACAAAACCTATATTTTCATTGCCCCGATATTTATCCACAGGCTATATTTACAGAAAAGTCTATATTTTATCGTGTTATAACACGATGCGCTGCACTAGAAAATCTGTATTTTCATCGCGCCGATATTTATCGGCGAGACTGTATTATAGAAAAGTCTGTATTTTATCGTGTTTCATAACACAGATAATACAGAGAAACTACTATAATATCTGTAGTCATGTGATTGCACGTGGTCAGTACTGAAGGCAAGCGGCGGCCTGCTCACCCTCACATCCATATATGGCTCTTGCCCCAGCTTTCCTCGCCTACAACACCTGTTGGTAGCTCGCTATGAGCCATCTGATTGGACAGTCGGTTTCCAAAACAACACACCAGTGTATGAGAATATCTTGTATCTCACCAAAATACCCCTTGCGTAGCACGATGAGCATACAGTGCATAGCAGTTTTTTTTACTGAATGTAATGGTGCTGCTGTTGAAAGACGACAATAGCTGCCACTTTTGTTTTCATATAGTAGTTACGGAGTGTAGGTTCACAAGTTACACTATCCAGGTAAGGTGTTTGGGATAGGAGTAAAAACGGGTTCAAGTAGGTAAACATACACCTAAAACAATTCACATGGGGAAAGGAACATTTGAGAATACGAGGATGGGGTGAAAATTAAGTAGAAAAAAATAAGTCCCAATACACTTTGTGTCAGTCAAACTGCTCTTTTTTTAAAGTATCGTAAAACATGTGTTAAGCCCACAGTTTGGGTCCATATGCGGTAGCACATTGTGTGTACCTGTTCTGCGAAATTATCGATAATATCGATATTATGTATATTTTGTTGCCGATATATCAATATTTTCTTTTTGGAATATCGCCACTGCTTAGAATTAACATAACATAACATAACAAGTTTAAGGGCAAAGGAGGGCAAAAGCCCCACAAGATGCTCTGTAATCCAGACCCCTAACAAAAACCAAACCAAACTAATATCCAATATATTCCAGCATAATTAGATTCTGTCACAGTCACAAGAAAACTTACCAATGTGACCTTTGAAGCTATTTACTAAAGTGGAATTTAGAACCCAATCAGGCAGACTATTCCACTCATTGACAGCTCTATGTGAAAAGCTAGACGTTCTCACATCAAGCCTACAGAAGCATTTCACCAGCTTCTTACAATGACCACGAACACGGGAATTAGGACAAACCACTAAGTAATCACAATTAGACAGAGAATTCCTACGAGCTACGAATTTGATCCTGATCCTTCTGAACTCAAGAGAAGTAAGTCCCAGACATTTAAGCCTATCAAGATACGGGAGATGACGTACATCGGGAATAAGCTGAGTGGACCTCCTCTGAACCTGCTCTAAAAGAAACTTGTCCTTTTCATAATAGGGACTCCATGCCTGCACAGCATAGTCAAGATGCGGCCTAACCAACTGCTTGTACAGATTCAACACAATAACTAATTCCTCTTGATCAAACCGAGCACCCTGCTCACCCTGGCAGCAGCACCTGCAAACTGTTTAGAGAAGGCTTCAGATCACTTGTAATGACAACACCTACAATCTTGGACAAAATTGTTGGGACACTTTGTCGTACGTTGCAATAATACTGAATTTTAGGTGCGAGGATAACGTAAAACCTCGCGCCCCTTTCCAATGTTGCGTTATAGAAGTGAATGTACCCTTTGAACAGCAATCCTATAGCCAACATTGAACGGCGGCACGGGGTGTCCCAAGTTATTTTGTCCAAGATTGTAGGTCTTTCTCTGAAGTGGCATTACTCAAAATACGTCCTGCCATGGTGTAACTATAATTAAAATTTTTAGCACCAAAGTGAAGAACTTTGCATTTGTCAGCATTAAAGGACCTTTTTCAAGTTTTGGACCATGTTAGTAATCTTCCCAAGTGTCCTTGCAACAGTGAAGCATCCTTGTTATCATTTACTATACAATATAGCTTGGTGTCATCAGCAAACTTACTAATACTAGAAATGAGAGAGCTATCGATATATTGTCAATGAAAATCAAGAAGAAAATGGGGCCAAGAACCGAACCCTGAGGAACTCCACTTGTGACATCTCTCCAAGAAGAGAAATTACCATTGACAACAACTCTCTGAGATCTACAGAGTAGCCAAGAATTGATCCAATCAGCACTCCTGCCACGAATACCTAACTGACGTATTTTCAATATAAGTCTGCCTAATGGTACTTTATCAAATGTCTTTTGAAAATCAAGGAAGATGAAACCAATACAGTGACCAGAATCAAGATCAAGAGACAAAGAGACATCCTCAAAAAAACTAAGTAAATTAGTAACACAAGATCTGCTAGGCAGGACACTACACTGGTTAAATGAACAGGCATATAAGTTTTAAGGCAAGCTTCAATCCCCGATCAATAGGAGTAACATTAGCAATCTGCCAGACATCTGGAACAAAGCACAAGTGTAGTTATTTCTGAAAAATAATTCACAGTGGAACTGACAAAATTTCAGAGCACCCATGCAGTATGGCAGGATGGATCCCATCATGCCCAGGGGACTTCTTAGCTTTCAAACTCCTAAGTTTCTTGCAAACCAGTCCCTTGGAGAAAACAAAATCCACTATGCAAACTGGCTGATGGAATCTCTACAACAACCTTTTTCCTAAAAAGTAGTGGCTCTAACAACCTCCCTACAAACCCTACACAGGCCTGTGATTATGGAAAGCCTTTTTAAGTGGAAGGCACATCTTAGTAACTAATGACAATGCCACAATACTTGTCCTCTGCACGAAACTTCGCTGCAAGACCAAACGGCTGACTGGATATGCACACACACCCAACATATTGCTAGATGTTAGACAGTATTTGGAAAAAGCTTTCGAGCCAAACAGTGGCGCTAGTATAGGATATTTCAGTACTTGTATTATATATCAGCATGTGATACATAGGTCTACATAGTTTTTGCTACTATCTATCGATCTTATCCATATATCGGCACCATGAACAAAAATCAATATCAACAAGAGGGCAATCCATGGAGGTGCGTATCTCATCGCCAACATGCATTGATTTCAACACAGGGTCTGTACATGCAGATTTGTCATAGTTTACTGCAATCACATCTCACAGAGACCTAGTTCCAGGCACTGATTGATTAGAGCCAAATATTCTTCAGGCATAAAATGGTGGTAAGCAGAACCGAACGTAATATCTCAATACTGATATCTACTGTAAGGTAGCAAACTTAAGCTTATAGCCTGGTGCCACTAAGCTGAAGTAATGAAAACAATAACGGCTCTAAAGTATCTGTGCATTTTACGCTACATAACACAATTATAGCATGGGGTTATTCCATGTAGGTTAGGCTCAGTGGTTAGAGTTAGGGGCAGGATATAAGAGCATCCAGTGTTCAATTTTTATGGTAGTCTGTGACGACTAGAAAGTCTCGGATTCCCAAATCTTTGCAAAAACATGCTTGGAGGTTGTCCGACAGACCACCAAATTTTGTGAGGCTGTGCAGTTTTTTAGAGACTTAGTGAGTAACAAATACACAGTGAGAGGACTGTACAAATAGACTTCAATTATTTATGATTCATTTCCCCTTTCATTTTGAACCTATGGGCCCTAGCAATATCTACGGGCCCAAGGGCCCTGTTATTTCGATCCCTGGATGAGAAAACCTGTTATGTGATGTAAATATATTGTTTACCTTCTGGCAAATCTGATGTTCATTCTTGTTTTTTTTAATAGAGTGCAATTTCATTTTTTTCAATGCAGGGCTACCATTTTTTCAGCAGGACAACCAAATTTCAGAAAATGGTTGTCCTTTGGACAACCATGGTAATTTCTTAAAATCAAACACTGGCATCCCTCTATAGGTTATGTGCACATTAATCTCCTATTTACCTGCTAAAAGTATTGCTTTTCATAAACATAATGTTCTCATAATTGGCAGGGTTATTGAAAGACATTATCCACAGGGGCCAATTCTGCTAAGATGTTTTGGCTAAGTTAAAAGTTGGTGTCTATTGACCCGGACGCTGGCTCTAAGTTTTTTACAAAACAATCATACAATTTCTCCAGTTGACTATAAGAGTGATGTACTGTGTCTTCATATTGTGTTCATAGGAATTAGCCTTCAAGATATAGTGGAAATCCAAATTTTACTGAATTTACCTCACAGTAAAAATTATATTAAAAAATGTGTATTCAGGTAAGTCCTTACAAAGCTTCAAGTTAATTGGTCTTATAGTTCTCAAGATATGCTGGAAATACCAATTTTGGGGCCAAACTGGCTTTTTTGATTCCTTGCCGTAGGCAGGGGAATCTATGCAGTCCTGATGTCGTGTGTGCGTGTGTGTGTGTGTCTGTGTGACGGTTGCTCATAAACACTCTATCTCAAGAAGGGTAACTCTGAGTAATTTCATTTTTGGCATGTAGGTTGCTCATATTGAGTAGATGATCCCTATTGTTTTTGGTCTCCAAATCTTGCATATTAATGAGGTTATGGGGTAAAACATAAAAAATGTTAAAACTGCCATAGTTCCTTATCCGCGGGTCAGATTTGTTTTAAACTTGATAAGGTTGTCTGTTATTAACAGGTCCACGACCCTGTGAAATTTAATGCTTATCAATAGAGAGGAAGGGATAATTTTTCACTATAAAACAATAATAATAGCCTAAACACCATTATTGTGGTTATTATAAACTACCGTACAAATGCATATTGGGCTACATTGTGCAGAATTACTATTGGTTCGTCGCACACAGTTAACTCAATGGGATTGCTCCAGATTTAAGGCTACACTACTGCATTTGTAACTTAGTGAGTAACTTCTAGTGTGAGGGGCCTCCGATAAGTTGTCCAGAGAGATAGTCTTGGTATGGGGGGTCATGGGGTCAGATAGACAAGGTGGCGTTAATTCATGCATTGGAATGTTAATGGGTTTATAAAAAAAATGAAGAAAATAAAAAAACCATCCGTTCTGTCATTTATTTGGATAATATCAATATCCAGAGGAACAGCTGGTAGCAGAGCAAGGTTTCTTAACAATCAAGTTGGAGTGCTTTCAATTATATTTCACAATGTTGGAAAGGATGGACTAAGCAAAAATATTGAGGAGGAATCATAACTTAGGGTCAACTTACGAGGACTTTGAATGTGTTAGAAGCTACTTGTAACAAGGAAGAAATTATTGCAGAGTCGATAAACGAAAATTTGCAAAAGGCAGAGCGCCAATTTGAGGCAATGGAAGAGGTTCATGCTGATCTGGCTGGGCTGTTGTCTGATGAAGCATTTGAGCAAGCAGAAAGCTGGATGGTTGGAATGCCAAAAGCATTATACTGAGGAGAGGGAGGAAGCATTGAAAAAGTTAAAGGAGGAAACTGAGTTTCAAATTAGCGTTGGAATTCCCTAAGGCAGAAATTCCACCATACGATGGAGACCCAAGAACATTCTGGTCGTTTATGAAGAATTTTGAGGTAAATATGGCAGACAAGCTGAGTTCAGATGAGGTTAAAGGTTGAGTTATTTGATTCAACTAACAACAGGCAAGACTAGAAGCAGCATTGATTACTGTGTGTTTCTTGGAGCTCAGAGATAATGTTGACTGATGTCATACTCCTACTGTACTTGATGTGTAGGTTGTATGGCCTGGGTAGGTGATCCCTATTGCTTTTGGTGGACGTCAAATGCCCGCGGTCATTTTAGGTCACCAAAATAAAGGTCATTTTGGGTTAAAGGCTTGTGGTGTATCAAGAAAAATAACTGCAGTTGATCTTATACTTGTCATGTGAATAATTCATGTTTGTTGTAATATAACCATGTAGCAAGGAATCACAAAGCCTTTTGCTTGCTGGTTTCCCTAAAAAATCAGCAAATTTGACTCTCTTTAATATAAAAGTGATGTATCTTGAATATTACATTCTTAAGTAAGACCTTGGAAAATTTGGAATCAAATGCTCAAATACATCTCAAGATATGCTGGAAATACCAATTTGGGGCAAAGGTGGCATTTTTTTTTCTAAAAAATCAGCAGATTTGCCTCAGTTTGCCATACAACCAATATTTCTTGGACACTTTGGCATAGTGCGCAACTTTACCAAGTTTGAACTTAATCGCTAAGGTACTTTTCACGGTATTCTGGAAAAACCATACAGTAATTTGGACTGATGCGGATGCACACACACACACGCACACTCACACAGTTTTGTTTTCCATTCATTCCAAGGACCTCATTGTGCTTTCTTTTGTTTTTGATTCCTTGCCGAAGGCAGGCTAGGAATCTATGTGATGGTGATGTTGTGTGTGTGTGCGTATGTGCATGTGTATGTGACACCTTGCTTGTAAACACGATATCTCAAGAAGTGTAACCATAATTGATCTCATACTTGGTGTGTGGGTTTTCCATATTGAGTAGATGATCCTTATTGTTTTTGGTGGGGTTCAAAGGTCATTTGAGGTCACCAGAGGTCAAAAGGTGAAAACCTTGTAAACACGATATCTCAAGAAGATTAATTCTGACTGATGTCATACTTGGCATGTGGGTTGGTCTTTTTAAGTAGATGATCCCTATTGTTTTTGTTGCAGGTCAAAGGTCATTTGAGGTCACTAGTGGTCAAACTGTAAAAACCTTGTGAACACATCTCCAGAAGGGTAACTCTGACTTATGTCACATTTGATGTTTGGGTTGGTCATATTCAGCAGATGATCCCTTTTGTTTTTGTTGGAGGTCAAATGTCGTTTGAGGTCACCAGAGGTCAAACTGTAAAAACCTTGTAAACACATTATCTTCAGAAGGGTAACTGAGACTGATGTCATACTTAGTGTGTGGATTGTATATAGTAAGTAGAATACTCCTTTTGATTTTGATAGAGGTCAAAAGGTCATTTGAGGTCACCAGAGGTCAAACCATGAAAACCTTGTAAACACATTTCCTCCAGTAGGGTGACCTTGACTGATGTCATACTTGATATGTGGGTTGGCCATACTGGGTTGGCAATGCTTATTGCTTTTGGTAGACGTCAAATGTCATTTGTGGTCACCAAGAAAAGGTCATTTTGGATTAAAGGCTAATTAACGTGGTGATTCAAGAACAATAACTGTAGTTGATCTCATCTTGCCATGTAGATAATTCATGTTTGTTATAGTATAACAATGTCGCAAGGAATCACAAAGCCTTTTGGCTTTCTGGTTTCTTCCTCAACCCTAACATTAACCATAGACTGTCTATCGTTAATCTTGAGAGGACTGCAGAAATCTATTGAATTTTGTACAGAGGACCTAAAACCTGTTGTTTTGGTCCTCGATCCCGCCTGAAAACAAGGGCACAAGCACACACACACACGCACACACATTGGCACGGACACGTTTTCATTTATACCACACAACAGGACCCTCCTGTACCCGTGTTCACTCTACCATGGGGTACCCCTGGGGTGTCGCTACTCATCCACCCCAATGAATTCCATAGCAACCATTCTCTCATGGATGCACAGTATGTAGCTCCACTAGCCAAGTGATTACAATGTCTCATATTAGCCCCTATAGGGCAATGAGATAATAATATTCTATGGAGATGGAGTGCAGTGCTGGATATATCGATAATAGGGTTGGGTGGTGTCCGGCTACCGGTACTCACAATACTGGAGGAACATTTTTTTGTGCAAGTACTGGTACTTTTGAATATACATTTCGCAGGACCTGGGAAAATTCTTGGTATCTCCACACAAATCAACAAAAATTTGTTTTTTCGTATGTAGCATTAACACTTACATAACAACATCAAAACAGACCAAAAATAAATTCCAGATCCATTTTCCATTTCAATATCCCACAAAAATCCATTTCAACATCTCACAAAAAACAAGGCTCAAGCTGTCTGAAAGTAAGTGTGTTTATCACCATAAATAATCGTGGTCAACCTGGGGCACCGTACACCATGGTGGTTACTGTCTTATAAATGGTTACTAAAGCATCTATTTTCCATCGCATCAATTGGTAAAATCATGCAAACAATGCAGGCTAGGCCTACACATTTTGCCTATTTTGTTAACACTAACTTACTGTAAACGATAAAAGCATCCGTGTGTCATACTAAACAAATGTGAACTTTGAAGAACAACTCAGCTATGTAGAAGTGGAAATAAAAATAGTTACGTTAAGGTGTAATTCAAGCAGTGTTTGTCTTTTGGGTTCCGTGCATCAGCAAAGGAACCTATGCAGTCAGGGTGGCAAGTGTGTGTGTGTGCATCTGTGACACTTGTTTAGGTATGCTCTAACTCAATAGGGGAAAGTCAGATGAAAGTCAAACTGTGCTATGTGGGTTTGCTATAATGAGGTGTGCCCTATTGCTTTTAGTGGAGGTCAAAGGTATATCTGTGGACAATGTGGCAGAACTCTTCGTTTCTGTGACACTTGCTTGGGTATGCTCTAACTCAATAGGGGTAAGTCAGATGAAAGTTAAACTTGGTATGTGGTGGAGGTCAAAGGTCATCTGTGGACAATGGGGCAGAACTCTCTGTTTCTGTGACACTTGCTTGGGTACGCTCTTACTCAATAGGGGAAACTCAGATTAAACTTGGTATGTAGGTTTGCCATATTGAGGTATGCCCTATTGTTTTTGGTGGAGGTCAAGTTCATCTGGGGGACTGGGGGCAAAAGTCTGAAAACCTTGTTGTGCTATGGATGCTTGTATGTTCCATCAGTCCCCCTCCAGGGAATCATGGAAATACTGCTTGAGTTGGGAGTTTCATGTTCAAATGAAGAAGCAGCAGTGCTGTTAGAAGTACTGTAGGTGGTCACACCAGACAAGCTTTGGCTGGATCAGTTTACGTCCTCGTGCTTCAGTGCTGATGTATTCATTCATGTAAATGTCTTTCAATTAGTGAAGTGGACAGGACACAATGAAAGAAAATAGCCGTGTTCCCATTTTAGTGAGCGCGGTGGATCATGGTTTTATTGCATGGAGTGGTGTGGAATAACTTGATCCAGAACCACGTTCCCATTTGAGTGAGCGCGGTAGATCAACATGTTATATGAACACATTGCGTAAGCACGAAAAGGTCACCAATGTTTACAAGTCGGATATCGCACACTAGCACTGTATCACAAAAATGTACATGTGCGCGTGTTGCTAACTGAATGCACACTACAACAGCAGCATAGTATTGGTCATATCATAATTTTGCAGCTTAGCACTAACTTTGGGCCCACTTCCACGACGTACTGAGGAGCGTGAGCTATTAACACATGTCAATAACGTCGTTTGTTTTTTAATATGGAGGTAAACATTGCTGGTTTGGCAAGTTTGCTCGTGCTTCTATCTCAGTTAAGAGTTTATTACATCGAAGGCAGTTGACCACTTGACGAATGTTGCTACTTGTTGCAATAAACTGCCATTCGGCAGTTTATATACACATTATATCAGTGGTTCAATTTATCGGTAACAGAGCAGATGTAAGAAGAAATTGTTTTTAAAAGCAACATACCGAAAATAAGTCAACGAACAGACCAAATTTCTTGTAAATGATCAGGGCGCAACTTTAAAATCCGTACCATATGAGCGTGCTCGCCAGCTCTTTTAATTATAGCTGATACCTTGTCCGATTGCTACCGATTCTAAATTAGTACCATTATCAGAATTGCAGTAACTTAGCTCCTTCTCGGTCAATCGGTAGCGAAATACATACATATGCTACACAATACGCTACACAACTGCACTATAGTGTATACACTTGCCCTACTAGCGACGTGCCCAGCGAGGCTTAAGTTAGAACTAATTACCCGCGTTTGCCACCGGAAAGCAAATGCATGCTGGGAAGGAATAAACCGGAGATCCATGGTCACTTGATGTACCGATGTGTTCCTATTACGAAGTTTGATCCAGTGCGGTCGATCTGATCTACCCCGATGGGTGCATCAAAATCGGTGGAAACTGGACTCTATTAGTCCCTCCAGGACATGTGCTGTCAGAGTTGGGTGGACTTTAAAGGGGTATAGATGTGATAAGCCTTATTGCAATTTGTAGAACCCCTTATTTAGGGTGTTAAATGAAAGATTCACAGCTGTTTGTGCTTTGTACAAGGATTGGGATATTGCTGTATACTGCAGGAATCAACATCTTCAATTCATTGCATAAATTGAAATGGCTTTTTTGATATTTATAAACACAGGCATATCATTTTACAGTATGTATTTTAAGCACAAGGAACTATAGTGCCCTTGGGCGGTTGTGAAATCATGCAATATACTAATACAGATTGTTTGTTAACTCTGTTGATGGTTGGTCACGTTAGTGCTATGGTATGAAAGTGGTGCATGTTTGTCATGTTTGGGGTCCAATGTCTGAAATGGGTCATTCTATAAAAGCATGAAATATGTTTCTTTCTCTACAGATTTTGTTACAAAAGTGAGCATTCATCGTCAGAAATGTGACTTATAGCCTCTTACAAAAAATGCACAATGCACCTTTTACTTCATAAGTTACATTATGTACTGTACTCTACGTCTTTGCAAGGACCCACAGTGCCCTTCTGCTCTTGCTGTTTTCTGAGGGCCCCCTGGGGCATATCTTTGTATATTTCTTTAGCTTCATGTAATCATCTACGTACGAGTGGTTCGTTCGGTTACTCCAGCGGGTCTATGATGTTGATGTCACAGGTCCTTGCTCAACACTGCATTTGCCATGTGTTTTTTTTTTCTCTATTATTGAATGTATTGCAGGGATGAAATTTAGCGGTCGTCCGGTCGTCCGAGACGACCAAAATTTCTGTAGGACGACCAAAGTTACTACCTCAGGTTGTCCTTTGGACGACCAAATGTTACCCCTGGTCATTTATATTGTGACACAATGCGTACAACTCAACACTGAGATGCATCTAAAATATTTAACATGCATGAAGTCCATTCCAAAACATCTGTTTTCTTTTACAAAAACCGCCAAAACAACCCGAAATCCACTGTACGTAAAACGCCAAACAAACAGCCTCAGTGTACGCTCATGTTTCAACTGATTTTACTGTACCAGGCATGCACATACTGTACACAGCAAGTACCAGATATATGACTCGCAGTCCAAAGAATTCGGCCATATGTGCCACGTGCAAGGAGAGCTGGTACATTATATTCATGGAGTTTTTAAACCCCTATAATATGGGCTAGTCCAAGTAGTACGTAATTTATCCAATCACAGTGCAGAATTTTCCTGCTGGCCCACAGTGTATTTGAGATTAACAAAATGGATTGTTCCAACATAGGGGTGAAAAATATTTTAGAACAGTTTGATTCCCCGGGATTTTGTTCTCACGCAGGCGCGAAAAAAAAAATCCTTGGAAAGGAGAGGGATGAGTTGACAGTTGAAGCAAATTCAGATAAGCCACTCAGATGGTGTGTTTTCAATGGACACTTCATACGTACTGTCAGATTTTGATTCAAAAGGAATGAATTTTCTAAATAGTGATAGTACCGTCCAAGATTAGTAATGTATCATATTTTGATTTCAAACAAACATTATATTATACAGAGATTTTCTTCCATATGATATATACTTTACACTTTATACTTTTCACTTCAATAATAAAAAAAAATGTCATTATCTAGAATCACTGAAGTGAAAAGGTGGAATTTTACCAGCCTCCTTCTGGAAACCCCCCCCCCTTCCCTTTGGAGAAACCCTGAGCATTACTTTTAAGTTACAAGTCAGTAGTATAATTTAGCTGTGGAAAGTTTCAACCTGTATAAGAAAGACAAATGAAAACATGGTCTTGACTGTGCAAAATACACATTTGGACATTTCTTGTTTTTATATGTCCATTGTGGAGGACGACCAAATTTTTGCAGCTGGTTGTCCTTGGGACAACCATTTTCAGTTGCTTAAGGATCATCCCTGTATTGGTTTGAAAACCTTTGCTCAAGTTCCTAGGTAGCCGCAAACCCTATTTTGCTGATTGTCACTGAGTCTGTATCAATTAACAATAATGGAGCAAAGAAAAAAAGAACAACAACAACAAAAAAGATAAAGTTCCTATTCATCATCTTTATGCAAGCATTTTTTATGACCTTGAAATGGAACGTGACCATGAGTTGCTGTTGGGGTACATAGAATGATATTTACTATTGCATGTAGGCTAAAGATGCTCAAACATGCTAGGTAGGCCTAACTTTACAGAAATCAGGTTGCTTGGAAATATAACCAAAACACAGAAACCAAAATCTGAAAATTGCTCTTTGCAGTATTTGCGCACACAGTCAGTGATGCTACCTGTATATAGCTGAACTGCTGCTGATCGATCTACTGTATATTAAACCGTGTTTATTATCATAATACCCCTGATGAACCATTTTGTTCAATCTCAGCCGAACTTTTACTTACGAAATGTGTTGTAATAGAATTTTGTGGAACTGGTGCAGATCATCATCGTGGATTAATTCTGAAGAAGACAGAAATTGCACGGATGAAAAGATCATAGTCAAAGTACTTTTGGAAATGTCCTCTAGGAGAGGAAAAAGTCTCCTTCTGTTTTCAAGTTTGAGTAATTTTGTGTTTTAATATGTTAACACTTTAACTGTCTCCTACGTCTGTGGCATAACTTTTTCAAGTCATCCTGCTGCTGCAGCTATCCAATGTAAGCCAGTTTCATTCATTACTCAATTGATGGGCTTATAGTGACTTTAATCAAGGTTGCCAGTTTGTGGGGTAACTGACTGACTTGCTAAGCCAGGGTTGTTATATAAGTGGTCAAAACTGGTTTTGACCACAAGGCAGTGTAAACTTGGTTTAAACCGGTCAAAATGAGGTTTAAACCGGTCAAAACTGGTAAAAACCCATAAACCAAAATATTTTAGGTCACAGCCCATGAGCACACATCAAATCATGTGACCAGGACAGGGCTGGAAAAAGTCGGGAAGCCGGGAAGCTCCTTCCCGGGAAATGTGAAAAAGATGAAAAAGATACGATCGTAAAAAAAAAAAAAAAAAAAGGGGGAAAAGGAAAAAAAAAAAGGGAAAAAGAAAAAAAAATGGAACTATTTCTTCAACCCTATGAAAATCCTGCAAAGGACCAAATAATAAAAGAAAGTCCCCTTTTACAGCTTTTGAAAATGTTTTCACCCGATTTTCTTTCCTTCAACGATCATTCAAAAGTCAGAGCACTAAGCCAATCAATCCAAGGAACTTATTTAGAGTAGCAGATCCCTGATCAGTCTTGTGCATATACAGGTACAGGTACATGAAAAGTACATGTATCATAAGCCATACCGGCCTTGCAACTGTTTATCCAGATAGGTATATGTATTATGGAATGTTTCTTATTCTCTTTGTTTTTGTTTTCACATCTTGCGCCATTGTTACTTAATTTTAATCTTTCATTGTCGCCAACTTTTTTCTTTTCACTAAAATGCTAACTTGTGTGCGATATGCCAGGTAAAGTACTCAGCTATCTTGTACACAACTTGAAGCACTTGGCTTGGAATTTTCCGCAACCCCCAATCAGGGACTACTCCACACCAGGTATATCGGTTAATCGATGCAGGTTACGAAAAGGTCGCAGTAGACCCAAACCACATGAACTTGTGAGTGGAATTTAATACGGCATACAATGTGAGCGACATATGCATTGCACACGCTGAAGAACCAAGACCGTTTGAAACGTTTTCAAAATATCATTTTGGCATGCCACTTGTATTTCTGGCCATGTCTATCTTGTACATACCATGCTTGTTTCGAACTTTCGATCACAGCATGGTAGAGGTCACACATGTGGTTTCCTGCATAGTTACATCCGAAAATAACTGATAAATAAATCCATTCAAATGTGTATCCCAAATGCCCCATCCACATTTACTCTTCATCAAAAATTAAAGTAAATTACTATTCCTGTAATAGAATGCCCTTATTTTTTACTCACAATCAATATTTTTCAAGTTATACATGTGAAAAAACAGCGTCGGCAAACATTTTCAGAAGATTCTACAGTTAGAAGATTCTAAGTGTTAGTAGGACATGTATCTCATCAGTCAACAATGCATGGCCAAGGGTTTCATTGTATTAACTTGGCCCCTAGGTACAGTGTACATGGGCCAACAGGGCTTACCGGTTAAATTCCATTTGAGTTTGACAGAGTAAAAAAATTACATTGGGCATTGCGCCTTGCTTGTCCAGTGATTTGGCTATCCATATTGGGGCAGTTATACTTTCTAGGTTTCATGTAGTTGAGTGGGTAACTGGAATATATTTTGAATGGGGTTAATCCTGTGTTTGCTTTTTCATTATTTTGGGTTCAAAATAGGCACCATGAAGAATAAATTTGATTTTAGTTCATAAGAATCCTGTGTCAGAGTTTGTAGTGTAACTATCTCAAGCCAATGAAATAATTTTACAATTGCAAGACAGCAAGAGTGTTGATTTTTAGCTCATACCAGCTAGCTGGTGTGAGCTTTTGTAATGGTGCGGCGTCACTCTATCCACTGTATCTGTCTGTCTGTGTGTCTGTCTGTGTGTCTGTCTGTCTGTCTATCTGTCTGTCTGTCTATCTGTTCACAATTGTTCAAAATGCTTCTCCGTCATGCTTTCATGGATTTGTCTGAAACTTGGACACAATGTCCCATACTGTAGGTGGTGGACCATTTAGGGTATTCAGGAATTTTTGGTCCAAGGTCCCATGTGGGCCCTTTGGCCCATTTTATGAAATTCTACAAAATGCTTCTCCTCCTACAGATTATATTGTACAATGCTAGTGGTTTGTCACAATGATGCTCAGTTATTGGTCCCTTCAGGGTGTTCAGGAATTGGTAGTCCAAGAACCCATGTGGGCCCAATGGCCCATTATGTGAAATTCTGTTTGAAATGTTGCTACTCACACATGCATCCATGGATTTACATTTAACTTGGATACAATAATCCTTGGGTGGTAGTTCATGTGGGGTGTACAAAAAAGTTTCAGTCTAAGGCCCCATGTGGAACCTATGGTCCATTTTAGGAAATTCTGCAAAGTTCTTCTCCTACATATTCTGTTGTGCAGTGTTGATGGTTTGTCATAATGATACCCTGCTAGTGGTTAGGGTGTTCATGAATTTGCAGTTTGTGGTTGCATGAGGACCGTATGCCCCATTTTATGGAATTCTGCAAATTGCTTCTCCTTCTCCCATCAAAGTGCCCCTTTAAACTGCCCTACACATCTCAAATATCCCTATCGTGCATGAATGATAGTTGAGTAATTGGACAGTGTCAGTTGGTATGCAAACTGAAACTCTGTATTGCCCTCAGGTATGTTGACCAGTATATGGACTTAAAGGGGCACTTTGAGTTGTTTCATGAACTTCACTTTTGTGTCAAGTTTCTAGTAGCTGATCAATGTTCAATTAAGATGGCCCCATTATGAGTCACATGTAAATGAGCACTAATGAGTGTGCAGCTAATGATTTAAATTGGTTTTGGAAAACTCTTGACCATTCACTTTTTCACATTAGTACCAATTCATATACCCACAGCCAGCACAAACCAATAAGAAAAAATAGTAAAAATTAGTAAAAACAGTTTTCATAAATATTGGATGTCAATAGTGATGCTGATTATTAGCATTGTTATTTGGTAGTACCCATTAAAATTTTTACAACTTTAATTTATTGACAAAGATCAAACTTCTGCACTGTTGGAGCACAAGTTTATGAAATTCTGAAAATTGTGCAGTCCTACAGATTCTCTTGTACAATGTTGATGATTTGGTGTAATGATACTCAGTGGTACCTATGATTTGACATAATGATACACAAATGATACCTTCAGGATGTTGAGGTATCAGCCTCTGCACCAATTGGTGCTCTAGTTAGATGTTTTGACTTTTGAGACTGAAGGGGCAAATGAGAGAGAAGCCTTCAATAGCCCCCATGGGACTAATTTGTCTTCTGAATCTTTGTGAAATCGAATCAACTATTTGGCACATGAGTAACTGGCATGTTTTTTCTTTAAATTCAATTTAAATTGACTTGATTTAGACACTGAAGGGGTTCTGACCAGTTTTGACCGGTAAAATGTGGTCAAAACTGCCCAGTTTAAACCAGGTTTTAACTGGTTTAAACCGAACAACCCTGTGACTTGCCGGCCAAATAACCTAAAAAAAACCCAATCATAACTAGCTCCTACTTGAGGAAACTTGACCCTGTATTTTTGTGCAGTGTAACACCAAGCTTGTTGACATTTTCTACTCATGGTAATATGATGTACATCATTACATACTCAATCTATATTGCTACAAGTGGAGAGTCAATTGTAAACCCATTAACGTCCCACTCGGGTGACTTTTAAATGGGTAAAAATAAAATTCTTGAAATTTCATGGTAAAGCAGCTGTTTTGTAGCAGGCACATTCGGTGGAAGAGAAAATTTCACACTAATTCTGGTAAGAATTGCCACAAACAGGGGCAGATTAAATCACTGAATTGTGAATTGATGGCAATAATAATGAATATTTAATTCACATAAGTGCATAAGTTGGATTGGGAATTACCATGATTCATGATCATAAGCAATGTACCTGGCTTTGCATCTAATTACGAATGTACAGGTAAGTCCTGCCTGCCACTTGGCATTTTAAAGTCATGATTGGCTGTCGAATGGTAGGAATTAAAGTTAACAGTTCAATCTACGAACTTTTACACAATATCATTCACTTCAAGACCGTCAGTCATTTAACATCGAGGTCTTAAGGGTGGGGCATAAACAGCTTGCTTAGCATGGAACTGAGGTGGTGAACAACAGGTGAAAATTTCCCATTGAAATAGTACAGCGACTTGCTAGCTTCAAATGATAATTTTTGTACTATACGATGCACATACAGTGGTGGGCTTGTATCATGAAAGTTATGTTGTTCGTGTATGTATATGCGGCAATGATAGTGAATGTGTTCGTATTTCTGAAGAATGTAGAGCAAAGCGAGACAAGTTTTTGACAATTTTATATGACAAAATAAGTAATGTACATTAATCAGATCACTTGACTTAACAATTTCTAGGCTGCGAATGGCGAGTGGGGTTGTTGACACATGACTGCATCTGCAAAAGGTTGGTTTCCGATTTAATAGAGCACAGGACTGCTCTCAAACCCTGTTGGAGCTGCTCAAATGAAACTTCTTAACTCACCGTTTCATGGTTTTTTTGTCAATAAAGTTATGTGAAAACATGCATACCATGGATTGCCAAAAGGGCAATGAATTTTGTTGTCTCACTGTAGTTTGTCTCAGCTTATTTTGTTCTCACATTTGATTTTGTCTCCTTGTAGTTTGTCTCATCTACGTTTGCTTCATTTAAAGTTATCTCATTAAAGTTTGCCTCATATTAGGTCGTCTTGTTTTAGTTTGCCTCATTAGAGTTTGTCTCACTGCAGTTCATTTCACAACAGTTCGTCTCATGGCAGCTGGTCTCACTGCAGTCCGCCTCAGCCGAGTTTGCTTCATGTCAGTTTGCCTGACCGAAGTTCGTCTCATTCCAGTTTGTCTCAAATCGGAGGCGATATTTGTCAATTAAAATTTACATCTAAGATAACTGATTACAAAAAAAACCCATGGCGTGAAACTTTATTTTCCGTTTGAAGTGTACGTAGTCAGTACGTGTATACACTGGACTCGACAAAACTTGGACATGACAAGCATACCCATAGAAGTAGGTAGACCATTTCTGTGGGCCTAACTTACTAATACTTAGCCTAACAGTTAGGCATAACTCAGTTGTCATCATTAAAAGTCCTTCGTCTGTGTATATTCCGCTATTCAGCTGCATGCATTAATTCTAACCAAAGGCGGGGTTAGGGCCTACCTGATCTAAGAGTAGGCCATTTTTTTCTTGGTCTGGCCTGGCTTAGCCTACTGTATGTCCACTCCATTGCAGGTATGTCCAAGCTTTAGTTTGTTTTATCTACTGTACTTGAGCACTGGAATAGATTTATAGCATTCTGGTTTTAAGGGTTACACATAATGTGAGGCCGAAATGAATGTCCCACAAGTCACAAAAGTACAAAGACCTAGCCTAGGCGTTGCAAGATACACACAGAAAGACATTGCGTGATTCTGCACATAACATCTCCTTGATATACAGTAATTTATATAATGTCCAAACTTAGCTCTATCTCACACATATTTCAATCAAGAAAGAGAAAATAAAGCTGCTTTCAGAACCTAATGTAATTATTTCAAATAATTAGAACAATGACAAGTATAGTATGGATTCAAACTCTTTTAATTATGTGCTGCTCAATTATATCAAATCAAAGCACACACAATGATCTGGCATACAATATCAATCTGACAGAGTGACTTTTAAACAGAGGTTTTCACTTTTCTTCCTGACCTGATACAGTATCACCAGCAAAGTTGAAACTTTTCTGCAACCTCCAACTGGACAGGGCCCACTGATGTTGTTTAGGATGTCTGAAAAAGTAAGAACACTGCAGCTTCTTCAAATAAAAATCTCAAGGCATGATGATTTGCCAAAGTAGACACAAAGTCCTCCCAAATATCCAAGTAGTGTATGTAAAGAAAGAAACTGTTAAATCAGAGAAGCCAAAACTTAAAATTATTTGGAATGCAAATGTCCTAAAATTGGAATAGGCAGGACAAGTGAGTCAAGACCTGTCTGAGTTTAAAATTTCCCTGCAGGAATCTGAGAAAGCAAGACCTAACATTGGATCCACTTCTGAAGTGTAGGGAATACCTCCTTTGAACCAAAAAAAAAAAATGTTCTCGATCAAGGCAAAATAGGATATGAGGCTACAAACTTGATGGCTTTTTCTTGGATATACTGTATGACAGAAGGCAAGTACAGCACCAATAAAGTGCATGCCTAAGACAACAATTCAACATAATTCTCCAGCAGATTAATCATTTATGTCATAATATTTTAATGGCTATTTGTAAGAAATATCTTCATCCTATGACTTTCAAACAGTGCATCATCTCTTTCATAAATATGAGATGCTACAGTACGTCCAATAAGTCACACTAACTTGTGCTATGCATCACACAAATCAATTGATGACCATCACATAGGGGTTCATTTCAATGAAGGACACTATAGAGTATACTAATTATGTGTTCAATTGCTATAATAACAAGTACAGAGGGAAGTCTAACTGAAAAAAAAATTGAGAACTGCCGTGAGACGAACTGCTGTGAGACGAGCTGTTAGGAGACGGACTGCAGTGAGACGAACTGTTGTGAGACGAACTTTAATGAAGCAAACTAAAACGAGACGACCTAATATGAGGCAAACTTTAGTGAGACTACCTTAAATGAAGCAAACGTACATAAGACAAGCTACAAGGAGACAAAATTGAGTGAGATGACAAAATTGAATGAAGCAAACCAAAAAAGGAGACAAAATCAAATGGGACAATGAAATAAGCTGAGACAAACTACGATGAGACAACAAAATTCATTGCCCTTTTGGCGTTCCATAGCATTCAAGTTACTGCACGTTGAACAAGGCATAGATGCCACAGAACCTTTTGTTGTTATAACATTGAACATGTGGTACTTTGAGTATTCCAGTGCTGATGCACTGGGAATAACGGTACTGATTTTCCTGGAACCGCCCAACCCTAATTGATAATGACGATATATCAACGATCTTATCACTGGATGCACTCAGACTGCACCCTTTTGCATTGCTTGTTTCAACCCCCAATCGTTCATTATCCTCTGTAGATGCACAGTCCCCTGTTGATTAACCTTTAATTACATTCTCCCTATGTTACAGTACTTACTTTTAAATATGTGTTTTCCTATTCTCTTTGAACAGGTGAAAGGAAGGAGCTACTTGTGTATTTAAAAGACATCTACAGTAACAATAAGGAAAGAACAAACCATGTCATTTGCAGGACTGAAGAAACAGTTTAATAAAGCAAACCAAGTGAGTTCTTTGATTTACATCCACAGAGTATACAGTGTATAGGAAAGAGCAAAAGTTGAAGCATACCTACTGTATGTAGTGAGGGTAATTATAAAAGCAAAATGCCAACATTGCAAGTAGTGATGATGATGTTGTATACATTTATGAGAGAGACTTTTCTTGCACTATTTTTGAATGCAACGATGAAACGTGCAGGGACAAAGTGCTGTTGCCATGAAGGCCTAAAAATTGAAACAAATTTGTTATTACTGCCACAAATGTTGTGAAAATGTGCACATAAAATTATTTATTGGCACGATTCAACAATGATGCAGTTGTACATTGTAGGGTTGGTGACGTACTAAATGTTACAGTGACATAATCTCTGGTGATGATGCAAATATAAGTAACATAGATGGTAGAAGTACAAATTAGTTGCAATGGATAGGTGCACAGAGGGAAATATATGTATTGGATATAATGATATCACTTGTTAAGCAATGGAGAAATACTGTAAGAATCATTTTTAGCTCAGAGTTTATTTAAATTGGTGTGTTCTATTGTGTTGTTGATAGCACTTTATCTGTATCTGTTCAAATATTTATTTCAAAACCATTGATAATTCCAGCTTTCTGTGGAAATGTGGACAGTTTTGTTTCTGAGAGGGTCAGATATTTTGCCTGACTGAGGGCAGGTTGTTTGTCTGACTAAGCAGCTTTTCACCCAGTTTTGGGTTGCCACGGCACCCTCTGCGGTGTAGGGCCATGGATGTGGATATTAACGCTTACGGGTGTAATCCTCTCTATATTCGGGATAGAGCCACCATTCATAAAGGGTGAATTCTGGATTGGTTTTAAAAGCTAGTTTTTATCTCAATACATTTCATGTATAGAGATACAGTAGTTTCATGCTAGCTGGACACTGTAGTGTTTTGTTAAAGTGGTGTCAGGGTTTTGATGCATTGTCAATGTACATCAGACTCCTCCATCTTACTCCTTTGCATGTGAGAAAAAGATGTTCTTAGTTTACGTGTGAGGAAAATTCATGTAATAAATGTTTTTGGAAATTATGGACCAAAAAAGTGCCTGAAACCAGGAAAAGGTAGATCTTCTCCCATTGTTTTGCTCATGTTGCATGAATAAATGTTTTCATTGTTGGCCCTGGGCAGAAGTTTTAAGCTTTTCTGATCCTTTGATTTGCTGTGATTGAAGTGATGCAAATGACAGAGTGGTAAGCTACTGAGATAAGTTTTCATCTTAACTGTGTGTAACTCTCAACTTTAATATAAAGTATGAAAGAAGAATGTCAGACGACAAGTACGTTTATTTAATTGCTGCTAATACGTTTTGACCCACCAAATGGAGTGAAAATTTGAGCTGCTCAATTTGCTCAAGGTATTTCATTCCTTTGTTAGGCAATTCCAGTTGCACAATATTATTTAACTAGCAACATCATTTCAGTCAGCTACAGTAATCCTTAGACAATTACAGTACATGGCTCAGAACATGGCTCTTCTGTGCTCGTTATATTCAGTCAAGTCTGTATGTACAGTATGGTCAGTCTACAATAAAGGTTCCCTGTGGCCACAGGGCTTTCTGAGTTGTCAGCTTTATTTCCAACAGCATTTAAACAGGAAACTCATTCACTGGGACAAAAAAAATTTTCAGGGAATGGGTTTATTTTGACCTACGTATGTGATTGGCTAATAGCTGTACTTGACATGTGGTGTTCAAGAAATAGTGTCTGAAATTAGCAATTGAAAACAAAACTAGAACCCATACCAAGATCACTTTGTGAAGTTTGAACCTTTTGACCAAATCCCAATCAGCATCAGCCACTGTGCACCTCGCAAGTGGTCACATCAGTGCCATTTTGAAAACAGAGTAGTTTATACCCACCTCCTTTCTAAAAAAGAAAAGCCAGTTCAAATTTTTCATCACATTGGTCTTGCACAAAAGTGTGATGCTGGTTAAAGAGGGTGTTTACATTAAAAATAAAACAAATAATGTATTTCTAGCAGCAGAGGTGTTGTCAGATACTGCTTAAAGGAGAATGAAAGTCAGAAGGTTTTGCAATTAAACATCATTGTCAAATGAAAGACTAACATGTGGTGATCACCATCAGGAAAATTTCATGTGCATATGTTGTTTACTTTTCAAGATGTTGCAATTTGAAAGTTCATAAAAATCAATCAGGATGATGCCATGTTGAGATTGTGATGTTATAAACTGACCACTTGTTATTGAAAAGCTTTTGTTTTTCTTTATAATTTATGGACAAATAGTTTTAACAGTTATGCATTTATTTAAATCAAAGTATGAATAATTTGACCATTGCATGATACACCTCAGTTATTCAACACAAAATTGTGTACAGTGTATATGTATTCATGGAAATTATGAGAAAGGAAAACAAAGACATACATTAAATTCCTGCTATTAGGGGTTATGTGACATCATAGTTCAACTTACTCAAGTCTGTTCACATTCAAGTGAGACAAAAATGTCAGCACCCTTCTCTAGATTTTAAAAGTGCATAACTTGGGAAGGGAAGAAAATTTTTTAATTAAACTTTGACAAATGTTTTGTTAAAAACTTCTGTTTCATATTTTATAACGATATTCCCAGGGTTTCATTCTCCTTTAATATACTAAATGTTCAAACAGTTGGAGTAAATGTTTGTATACCGTCTAAAGGTTTTCAAAATATATCATTTTCGCATACTGCTCACTGACTTATACTTCTGGGTTTATCTTGCTCTATATCAATCACAGTAGAGATCATACATGGTTTTCTAAATGGTTACGTCCGAAAATAACTGGTACAGTACATAAATCCATTCAAATATGTATTCCTAAAATCTCATCCACATTCACTATTGACCAAAAAGCAAAATGAAGAACTCTTCTTGTAAATTAAAGCCCATACATTTTACTCATCAATAATTTTCAAGTTGTGTAAATAGAAAATGTCAGCAAAATGTTTCCAGAGGATTCCACATATAACTTCTGTACTATGTTCAATGTCACTTAAAAGACATAAGCTTAGGCCTTTATGTGTAGACCATCTGCTATGTGACAGCAAACATATCACAACCCATAGAAATATGAATGTATGTTCCAAGCCACGTGCTTCAAGTTGGTGGAGGTCAAAGGTCATTTCAGGTCAATCTGTCAAATTGTGAAAACCTTGTAAACACAATATCTCAAGGAAGGAAACTTGGATAGGTGTCATATTTAGTACATAGGTGAACCACATTGAGTGCAAGAACCCTATGGCTTTTGGTAGAGGTCAAGGTCATTTGGGGTCAACAGAGGTCAAATTGTGAAAACTTTGTAAACATGATATTTCAAGAAGTGAAGCTTGGATAGTTCTCATATGTGGTATCATAGGTTTACCACATTGAGTGCAAGATTCCCATTGATTTTGGTGGAGGTCAAAGGTCATTCAAGGTTAACAGGGGTCAAATTGTGAAACTGATTTAAACACAACATCACAAGAACGGAAGCTTGGACAGGTGTCATATTTAGTGCATGGATGTACCACATCATATGTAGTAGGTTCGTTTACCACATTGAGTTCAATCTTGTTGAACTTGTTGAATCTTTGTTTACCACAAAGATCACTTTTGTCTTTGGTAGAGGTCAAAGGTCATTTGAGGTCAACAGGCATCAAACCGTGAAAATGTTGCAAACATGATATCTCAAGAAAGAAAACTCTGGCAGACCTCTCATTAAGAATGTAGGTGTATCTCATTGAGTATGCAAGAATTCCATTGTCTTTGATGAAGGTCAAAGGTCATTTGAGGTCAACAGGGTCACATTATGAAATTCTTGTAAACATCGCATCTCAAAAAGGGAAGCTTTGACAGATGTTATATTCAGTATGTAGTTGTATCTCATGGAGTACAAGAACCACTGGGTCTTTAGTGGAGGTCAAAGGTCCTTTGATGCCAGCAAGGGTCAAATTGTGAAACCCTTGTTGACATGATCTCATGAAAGGAAGCTTGCACAGATCTCATGATTCATATAAAGCATACAGTAGGTAGCCTTTGACGGATTCTAATGCTGTGTCAGATTCAGAATAACATGCTCATAACTAATCATGGAAACCACAATGCATTTGTGCATTCTGGTTATAAGTTGATTGTTTCTTTAGGTATTTCATACCTTTTTTAAAGAATAATGTAACATCAGTTCTTCTTTATTTTTAACTAACCACTAATTAATGAGCAGAGTATAGTACACTTCTACTCATATGGTTAACTGCAACCACTTACTAATCTGTAATTTCCAGATCTTTCTTTAAATCTACTCTGAAATCTCTAATGTTGCTGGAATACACATGGTCCATGGACGTCATGAAATTCTTGACCTTTAACTGTACCTCATTGCTATGTAACATAGAAGGACAAGGTTGTAAATATTAACACTTACAGTAGTGAAGCAGTGAAACTTGTAGAATTATCTTTGCGTGATATTTGCTGTTGCTTCCAGTTTTCTTCTCTAGATTCGTCTTGTTCTCTTTCTTAATGATAGTTCATACATACTTGGAAAGAATCCTCAATTCCTATTGTCCCATTTCAGTCAGGTGACCGTGGGTTTAATCGCTGGTAACCCAACTTGTTAAACCATGGTCAATCACTGGCGGATAAATATAATAAAACCAAAGATCGACAGTGTGTTTTCAGTGTGCTATATCTTGTATCAGTATTACTAGTACCAGGCATACACCTGCAGTGAAGTAATGTTCGATTAGAAGTTTGTAGTTCTTAGTTCTAACGTTACCTAGGCCGCGCCTAGGGCCTAAGGCCTCCTCACAAGTAAAATGTAGGTAAATCTACATAACACCAACACAGTATACTGTTAGTGGTAATCCCTCTGACATAGGGTAGCCTAATCTTACCTAAATACCAGAATTGTGTCATTTTGAAGACCTTAAAAGTTTGAAAGCCATCCGGAATTAGCTAGCAAGACTCTCGGGGGTTAATGCTATCATTGGATGCATTTGGGCTGCGCCCTCGTGCATCGCTTGCATTAACCCCCGATCGTGCATTATCCTACAGCTAATACACGGTCCAGCGTTGATTAACTTTTAATTGAACTTTGGCAGTGTTATTGTCTTTGTCATCATGAAACTGTCTTACAGTTTTAAACTCCTTTTAACTCTTCACTTTCTCTGCTTCAGTATGTTAGTGAGAAGGTCGGGGGTGCCGAGAAGACACAGATTCCTGAAGAGTATACAGATATGGAAAAGGTAAGGAAAGTTGCCATCACTGCTTTATAGGGAATGCTCTATATCAGGAAATCCACCATGTGCATCTTCCTCACCCAAACTAAGTATATAATTCTACACAAAAAATTTTGGCAACTCAGAAGAAAGTATGTGATATGAGGTAGTTGTATTGATACCAGTTTTGAGAAATGTATGCTGCCATCTGTTTAGCATGTCAAGTGTACTTTTCTTGAAGACAGAAGACGACTTTGGTCTGAGTGAAACCCAACACCTGGATCTCCATGTCGTCTTGAGAGGCAGAAGCCCTGTGATGAGTCAGTCCTGGAGAAGCACATGCCTATTGCGTATGTCAACTCTTACTCCAGCTTTTTTCTATAATTTGTCACCATCCCTGCACTGTATTTACCTACAACATCCTGCGTGAAATATTAACAGATGGACTTTCCCAGCATTTCAAACTTTGTTTAATTTGCCATAGAACGCTGACAGTACCAGTTTTCAGTCTGTCTGACAACGTGCGACTGCCAACCTCCTGAGCTAAAACTGTTCCCTGTTGTATTTGTGTCCCCTTCGGTGAACATGTACAAGAGCCATCGTGAGGCCTTCACCTCCGTTCCAGCACGGAGGTATACTGCAATAATGCCGTACTGTTACTAAGCAGCCTGCAGTGACTGCTGTACCAAATCTTGAGTTCTAGCCAAATGATCCCAAAGATGTACTCTATGGTACAGAGAAGCCAGAAGTTACTGCACAGGCATACCATTCCCAGTCGTGTCTGCTAGGGATCCATAGGCTTAGATAATATTTTGTTCACCTGAATGATATTGTTCAAACTGTATTCAGATGAAAATGTTATTGTAACTGTGTTTTTGCAAGTAAGTAACGTATAATGACTTATTATGAGGCTTCCTAGCATGTGCTGTGTTTGTGGCTAAGTATTTGGATGATTACTGTAACCACGTATCCTGTGTATTGTTGACTCTGTGATATATGGCCATCGGAATTATGTCAGTCACAGTCAGTGGCTAGTGTTAGCCTGGTGTGTGCATTGTTGTTGATTGTAAAATCTGTGACCTTTGTTGGGTCAGATGTTAAAGCAGCTCATTCCATTGTTTAGTAATCATAAGTCTTTGTTTAAAGCAGGCACAAAGCAGGTGATAGGAAAACTGTGCAAAACATTTTGCCGGTCTTCTATTCTTTTTGGTTTCTTGCATTGTCAAAGGAACCTACAGTATATGCAGTCAAGTTGGAGTGAGTGTAGACAGGCTGCATTTGTGTGTGCATGTCTTTGTGCGTACAGTACAGTATGTGACACTTGCTTGGGTAAGCTCTAAGGGAAAGTTGGATGACAATGAAGCATTATAAGTAGGTTCACCATATTGAGAAGTTTTGGGTCAGAGTTCATCTGGGGACAAACAGAAAACGTTTTTGACACAATATCTCAAGTTAGAAAGCTTCCAAGGACTAAGTTTATACTTGGCATGTTTATGCATTATGGTGAGAAGATGAACTTTCTTTGTTGTGGTGGTGGTCAAACCAGAGGCAAAGCCATAGGGGGATTGTTTTAGCCCTAAAAAGTATTATGACAATCTTGGGCTATCATCATACACTTATTGCCCGAAACCTTTTATGTACTAGATTGTGTATCATCAATGTAAGGGAAACTGGGGTCTCTAGCAGTACACTGTATGTGTGGAGATAATCAAAGATTCAATTTTGCCCTTCTTTCATGTTGTGTATGCTTATATGGTCCATCAATGCATGTAATCACTGAATTTGCTTCAGTGTAAAACTGTTGGGGGTCCTACAGTATATATTACTTCAAAATAACAGGTAATTTTATCTGGCTAATATTAGCTGTACCTTTAATTGTGTGAGCTGCAATTCTGATGAGGCTTTCAGCTGGCTAATTGCTATCCATTACTGTCTGCCTTGAACAATGTTTAATGCATTTTCCTGAAACGTGAAAAATGATCCTTGCATTATTTTTAAACTTTTGCAGATTGTGTAGTATTAAGTTGAAGTCATGTCACATTACCACTGTGGTACTGGCACATTCAAGTCGCTCAAGATTATTGGGTCCAAGGTCTGAAATGAGCCATATGGAACATTTTCTGACATTGTACAAAATATTTCTCCTACAGGTTGTATGGGACAAGTTAACTACTGTAGTTGAGGTTGTGTCACATTACTTACTGTGGTAGTGGTTCTTTCTCTGATGAGTGAATAATGATCAGCAAATGATAAAGGATCAAACAAGTGTTTTTGATGTTCATCATCCTAAAGGACAAATTGGGGTACCAAACTTTTTTGGGATGCAAAAATCGTGGATTAATCGCATACTAGTAGCTTGGTTAGTGAACACCATAAAAGATTACAGAACTTTATAATAATCTTCATGCAAGGAACCTAGTGCCCTTGGTCTCTTGGTAATAATTGGGTCTCAATGAACTGCAAGTGCAAATCTTAGAAAGTAATTGTCATTGTTTTCATGTTTCCAGTGTAGGATACAGCTGAAGTTAGTTAGATTAGAGAGCCCTTGCCTTTTTCTTTACAGACAAACGTCACTTTGCCAATAGTATGAGATAAGAGAGGTGATTTTGTGTTCATAAGCACTGAGCTCTGTTTGAAGCAGGAGTCATCTGTGTCTGTTGATTTAGGCCTAATGGCACCCTTTGCATCTGTGTAAATATATTTTAAGTTTAACTTGCTTCACAACCACTACCTTATACCCTAGTCCTACTAGGATTTGCACTGTAGACCTGTATATTTTGTTGATTGCCAAAAGCCCCCTTTTGATGGAGACATACTGTAAGGTTATTTTGGATCAGCAAGGGTCAGATTGTGACATATTAGCAGCATGAGCAGGAGGGAAACTTTAGGAGATCTTTTAAGTGGTGTCTGTGAGTTTATCAAACTGGGTAGCAGAAGCCTATAGTGTTTCTTCTGGATGTTAAAATGTCCCCAGATTAAGTTCTAAGCATGTATAGGAACCATCATGGTGAATATTGGTACCTTCATGCATTTCCAAAATATTTTTGATGTTAACCGTATTGCACACTTCCTACTTCAATTAAACTTACATTTTTTCACTATATCACAGCCAACAAGTGGTGTCACACACATCACGCAGTCTTCTTTCCCCTTTAAACTTCAGAATGAAACTGAATTTATGTGAAACCAGCTGAGCACCCCTTGGATCAATTACTCACATAATTGTCATTTGTTGCTTTTGAACTAGCAGCAACTGACAATACAGGCTGTATGTTTACTGATGCCCCATGTATTGAAGCCACAATGGTGACAGTATAGTAAGCATCTCTTTCGTTTTCACTATGTGCATTTTAGAGAGCTCATGTATGAATTTCCTTCTGATGTTGTTAGTCACTTAAATAGTCTCCGTATACTACAGCAGTAGGTATGGTACTGTAGACATTTCAAGTCTTTGCAGTTATCAATGTATTGACCCCAAGTTAGCCCATGCACAATAAGGTTTTTCTCTCAGTTGTGACTTGTTTAAACGTTAGAATTGTTAAAAGTTGGTGATAGTTGCAAGAAAGGGTTGCTTTTCAATCTTTTTCCAAATGTAGTTTACAAATTAATCCTGCATAAATTGTAGAAACTGACTTAATGACAGAAGTTTAAAATTTCTTACCGAGACTCTACTGAATGTCTCGCCAGCCTTCCGTCCATCTGCCATCTATTTTTGTCTGACCTATGTAGATCTGTCTCTATGAGTCTCTGTCAGTCTCTCTGTCAGTCCTTCATCTGTCTCTTAATCTGTCAGTGTCTGTCTCTCTGCCTATCCTTCTGTCAGTCTATCTTCTGTCTCTGTCTGCCTCTCTCTATCTGTCAGTCTGTCTATATACATGTGGGTCTATATGTCTGTCTATCTGTTGTTCAGTTTGTTGACTGGCTGCCTTGCTGGCCTAGCAGGCTGGCTTCCTAGCATTTTGTCTGGCTGATTGCCTGACTGCCTGCCTGTTGTCTCTCTTGTCTGTCTGTTGTCTCTCTGTTGTCTGTCTGTTGTCTGTCTGTTGTCTGTCTCTTGTGTGTCTCTTGTCTGTCTCTTGTCTGTCTCTTGTCTCTCTCTTGTCTCTCTCTTGTCTCTCTCTTGTCTCTCTCTTGTCTCTCTCTTGTCTCTCTCTTGTCTCTCTCGTCTCTCTTGTCTCTCTCTTGTCTCTCTCTTGTCTCTCTTGTCTGTCTCTTGTCTCTCACTTGTCTGTCTCTTGTCTGTCTCTTGTCTCTCTCTTGTCTGTCTCTTGTCTCTCTCTTGTCTCTCTCTTGTCTGTCTCTTGTCTCTCTCTTGTCTCTCTCTTGTCTCTCTCTTGTCTGTCTCTTGTCTCTCTCTTGTCTCTCTCTTGTCTCTCTCTTGTCTGTCTCTTGTCGCTCTCTTGTCTGTCTCTTGTCTGTCTGACTGGTCTAAGGTTCATCTATCATTTATCCATCTATCAATCTGACAAAATTGATCAAAATGCTTCTCCTCACTGATGCTTTGATGGTTTTTCTTGACGATTGGACACAATGGTCCTTGGATAGTGAGTCTTACAGTATGAAATTTTCAGGGATTTGGGGTCCAAGGTCCTGTTTGTGCAATATGGCCTACATTATGAAATCACACAAAATGCAGAACTCTTATGTATTGTTGTGTAGTAGTGAAGGTCTGTCATAATAATGTGTGGCTAGTACGGATATTCAGGATTCACAGCGCGTACTCCCACACCTCATATAACCTATGCATATGTGTATTGACCATGGCCTAGCATCTGGCAATTTTGTGTGTGTGTGTGTGTGTCTGGCCACCACCCTTCCGTAATTGCCAGCCTTTTGTTCTGCCAGGTTATTTGAGGGGAGTAGGTCGCTAGTGAATTCCCAAACCAGTAAGTTTTGGGGAGTATTCAGGAATTCCGTATCCAATTTCCGACATGGGCCCTAAGGGCCGTTTTGTGAAATTCTGTCCATGATTCAAGATGTTGCTATTCCCACATGCTGTGATAGATTATGTCGGAACTTGGACACAATAGGCTATACGTTTGACATCCCATCTGGGATGTACAGTAATGTTGCGTTCAACTTGCGGAATGGACCCTGCAGGTCTTTTAAAAAAATCATTTGAAAGGACATTTCACAGTAAATTGGACATTTGTAAATTTCAAGTGTAAAGTATCCATTTGTACTTAGTCAATTACCCAAGTTCACAAGCCATCATACTGTAGCTGCAAGTTATAAACTTTTACTAGAAAAAACACTCACTCTTATGGCAATTTAGGAACAGAACAGAGAATAAGACTGGGAAATATTGTCACAGAAGACACAACATTTCCTGGTAGTATGGTGTAGGACAGAAGAAAAATATAAAAATAATCAGGACGTGTTAAGCATGTTATCTGGTATGTAAGAACATCATTAAATCAACTTGTTTCGACAGTGCTGACATTTAATTGTTAACATGTCCTATCTGCCACAACTTGAAAATATTTTTCATGTAACTCCAATTAAATATTTGTTGGATTTTTTGTTCTTTGAGGATTCTCTTACCGGCTATTACTCCCAATATAGTTTCACTGTTCATCACTGCATCGAGCAGTAGTCAACCTGAGTAATTAATGGAAAGGTGTCCCGTCGGTGACATTGTGTCGTGGACAAGTATAGCCAGCTAAATGCCGAATGATTTGAGAATCATGGTTCATATTCGATAGAAGTGGGTTGTGACTGATGAACCAGGTGTCTCGAATTATTGAGCATTTGGTGTTGATAAACCAAGTTCATCAATCAAGCACCTGACACACCTGGTTTATGGATTTGATCCAAAACAGGTAATTTGAGCAATATTTTGAAATTTGGTGAAGTAATATTAATATGACTGCATATGGAAGATAAGGTCTCAAAATCTCCCTCTGAAAAAAGAAGTGTGGAAAAATTGGAATCAAAGGAGAATGTCAACCTTTCAAATTGACAGGTCTCAAGGACAGATAGGGGTGTGTCACAGAAAGAATTCCAAGTATGTTTTTTTTCCCTAAAAGTGGTGTATTCCTCCTAGAAAGAAGAGAATGGGAGGGTGGATACACATTTATATTAAATCATTTCTGAAGTAAAGATATGAAGTTAACTTGTGGTGTGGATGATTCGTCCAGTCCCTTATGCACAAAATTAGAAAACTTTCCTGTTGGAAATCTATCAGCTGAAAGTTTGTGAAAGGTACCATATCAATTGATAACGTATCCCCTGAAAATAAGCAGGATTTGGTCACATGAAGTTAAAAGTAAACACTGTATTTAACACTGAAATTGCGAGGGACGGACACTGACCATCCCTCACGCCATTGACATCTGTCGAAATGTCCATCCCTCACAATATCCATAACAGTGGAAAATGTCTAAAAATTTTCTTCTAGATGTCAGTCACACATGAATTTCCCTCAATAGCAACCAAATGGATTAACCAAAAGTTTCTAAATGAAATTTTGATCACTGTTCTTATTGAAAATGAAGTCACATTTTATTTGTCTCTCACATCCCTTGCATATTATGTGCCCACCCCATAGTTGCAACATAAATGCATTGTTCTCCACTAGTCATTTTGTCTGGGCATGCCTGTAAGTTACTTTCACCATGTAAAAAACATCAATTTATTGATAGAGAACCATACAAAGCTGCCGGATAAGTATCTGTACAATTTCCTCTTTCCACAAAATAAACTTGGCCTAGTGGCATAGCCTTCTCTGCCCCCCCCCTCCCCCAAAGAAAAATGAACTTTGAGGGTAAAAAATTACTACTGATACATGTTATACTTTTAAAACACAAACAAGAAGAAAGAACAAGCTTTAAATGAGTTGGATACTGAGAAATAGTCAAGGTCAAAATGAAAGAGAAAACAATTGAAACAGAAAACTATAAATTAAATTCTTTTTGGTAGTGAAGTGCTCATGGCTATTTTTTTTTTTTTCAATTTGTCAGATATCACTCACAGTATATGGACTATAAGGCCAATGTTCCATGTTTGCAGAATAGCCTACCTGTATGTTACACGTTACTGCTTGAAGTCGTAGTACAAGCAGGTTGTTACAACACAAAGAGGAACAAGTTGATCAATCAACTTTAAATCTTAGTGACTTGTTTGTGAAGTTGTCTGTGAAGACTAATCCCTACTCAAAACAAAGTGTCATTTACTTAAGTCGCGAAGGAAGTCCATTGCCATTGCCCATGATGTCATAGACAGGGTACCTCATTAAACCCCCCTTAGCAGGCAGAGGTGTAACTATTCTACTGTAATAGTCCAGAGGATGTGAACAATACGCATGTGAGTGCAGGGTATTTGAAATTACGTCAATGATCCCTTCAACCTGGATGGCCCCTAATGATTCAAGTAGTGAAAGTCAGTGGTCGTTTGGAGTCAGCAGACATTACGAAACCTTCAAACACATTACTGTATGTGTATAAGTAAAAGTTGTCTCAGTTTCAGACTTGTCTTACAAGTAGCCATTTTCGTGTTATATAAATTATCTCTGTTGTTGATTCCTTGCTGAAGGCAGACAAGGAATCTGTATGATGGTGATTTTGGTTCAGTGTATGTGTTTGCGTATGGGTGCCCTTGTAATACTTTTCGAGGTCATGAACAAAAAAATTTCAGGTCCTCAGAGAGAATTTCTATAGATTTCTCAAGTCCTCAGAAAAACTACTATAGGGAGTGCATTATTAAGGTTAAGGTTCAGGAAGCAATAACAAAGCAAAATTCACTCCATTGTAATATGACTTGTGTGTGTGTGTGTAACAACAATCTTGTTAGCACTCTAGTTTTTGCAGGGAAGACACAAAGAAGGTGAAAGTTGGTGTGTGAATAGAACATATATGCAGATCTCAGCTGGGATTGTAGTGTGGGTCAATGGTCATATGAGGTCGCCAGCAGCCAGTATATAGACAAAGTGTGTTTGCAGTTTCTAAGGGACTACTTGTCGCATGAACTTCAAACTTAGAGGGTATGCACTCCCTTTGATTAAATAACATTGTGATGATTTTCCTGGTAGTCAAAGGTCATAGGGGGTCATCAGAGACCATAATGTGAAAAGCTTGTGAGCATTCATTAATGCTTTAGTTTTTGAAGGAAAAGTGCGAGACAGATCAGTTGATGTGTGGGGACATATTAAAATCTCGGTGACGAAATGTTTTTGGTGCAGGTCTAAGGTCATTTGAGGTCACCAGTAAGCAGAATGTAGATAACCAATCTTTGCAGTATCGCAGGAACCACATATTGCATGAACTTCAAACTTGGAGGATGTGTTGTTCTTTCTAAGCTACGATTGTGGTGGTTTTATTGAGGTCAAAGGTCATGTGGAGATATTAGAGAACATACATTGAAAAGGTTGTGGAAACACTATTATCAAACTGGAAGTAACCCTGCACTTTACATGTGGTGCTACAGTACAGTGCCTAAAGACTTTTTTGGGCTTTGGTTTTGGTGTAAATTGAAGGTTATTTGGGTCACGAGGAGGTGCAAAAGGTTAGCTCTCAGCTGGTACATCTTTCTTGTCTTGTGGGTAAACAAGTATTTGATGTAACAATCAAGCAAAGTTCATACCTTTATCATACTATTTGCCGACCTGTTTTGATAGTTATAAGTACAAAATTTTTAAAAGACTAGCAATTGGTTTTTGATTTTGCTGTACAATCCCTTGCATCTAGAATTTTTGTTACGCTTGATAATTGGCCATTGACCTCTAAGTTCTGTGAGACAGATATTATCAATCCCAGAGAGATCTTTGTCCAACAAGAGATGCTATGGGTGTCAGCACATTTAGAGAGAAATAATATGTCATACATACATTTGGATCACTGTACTTTTTTTTACTCTAAGAAATGATCAGATAGTAGATTTGTTGTATCTCCAGCAAGGGAAATAGTGGCAGGCTGTTATGGACTGACTTCAAAGATAAAACTTTAAGCAATTATCATCCTTGGCAACAATTACAAACCTAGAAGGATAAATGAAGAAAATTCTGTGAATAATGTGAAATTTCAATTTCAAACTTTTGCACTGGAACTAGAAAAAGGCTAATATTTTTACACCCGTCATACTGCTTTCGCCACTTTCACATCTATAATTGAGATGATTCAGTATTGCCACATCACATGTCATACAGTATCCTAGAAGGGCATTTGCACATTTAAGTATAATAACAGCAAGGTATCATTAAGCATTTTGGCTTTTGGGATTTTATTCAGGTGGTACATTTGCTTAAATCAGTGACCAAACATACATGGCTGTTTGCAGATGATGGTATGAACACAGTACAATTATCAGTAGCATATTGACAATATTACTCATATGCTTACAAGTAGACACACATGTATGTACAGCCAGATGTTATTGCATTGGTTTACTACGTCTATGTCAGCAACTGCCAGTCACTCGAAGAAGGAAGAGTTGTGGTTGTTCAGATCTGGTGCAGTTTCCGTTCGGGCCTTTCTGGAGGAAGTTATGAGGTCACTTGTTTGGTGCGCGGTAGGTCTTTTTTTGTGAACTGGCAGCACATATTTATGTGCTCAATTAACTTCTTATGTTTCTACATCAGAGAGCTTATTTTAAAATATTTTTTGATTCTTCGCTGAAGGCAGGCAAGGAATCTTTGAGATGGTAGTGGCACATGTGTGTGTGTGTATGTACGTATGTATGTTATGTGACACCTTGACTTGTATATGATATCCCATGAAGTGAAAGGTGCTTAACTTCAAAGTTGGTATGTAGGTACAGTAGTCCATTGTAGTGTTCAACGATTATGTTATATGGACAATACTGATTATTTTTTCATAATCAGACAGATATGGATTATTTAGTAAAGAGAAAACACCCCATTACAAGTGCAAAATTACAGTGGTTTTAGGTGAATGAAAACAAAGTTTGTTTTTCTTGTTTCCCATGTCTTCTTTTGTATATCACATCAGTCAAAGTGCCACTGTTCTCCCCTTCAAAAGTAGTCCAGGAGCTAGTGAAGATTTTATTCACATTTTGAGTACGAAAGATTTGGTTACATGAATAGAAAGGGGATGGTGTGGGAACATAGCAATGGACATTCTTAAGTTTTGAAAATTGTGCATCTGGGGGTAGGGGAGGGTTAACCGACCCCCAAAATATGTTTAAATTACATCTTTGAGTATATCCGTGAAAAAAGTGCAGTCTGGTCAATTTTATGCCACTGATTGCAGCCAGGTCTGATGTTCTTAAATGCACAAAACGGTGCAAAAGGCACTTAAGAATGCCCTCAATGAGAGAGTTTTCACATTTAAATCATTTGTTGAGTACATAGATGAAACTTTTCAAGCACAATCTTTGCATGCCAATGATACCAAATCAACAATTCTTAAGTGTTCAAATTGGTGCAAAAGGCAGTTAAGAATGCCTGAAAGAGGGCACTGTTTTTGGCACATATAGTATTGCATATATCAATGAAACTTTGCAAGTACAGTACATTCTTTGCATGCCCTTGATAATAGATGAGCAATTTGTTAGTGTTTAAATTGGTGCAAAAGGCACTTATGAATACCCAAAAGATGGTGCTGTTTTTGGCACATTTAAAGCACATATTGAGTTAATGTATGAAACATCACAGATGCATTCCTTACATGCCCCTAATAGTAGGTCAGCTTTTCTAAAGTGTTCAAATGGGTGCAATGGTCACTTATGAATACCTGATAGCAGGCGCTGTCTTTGGCATATTTACAGTAGAGCACATACTGTATTGTGTACATCGGTGAAACATCGCAGGTACATTACTTGAAGTTTTGAAGTTTGAAGTTTATTTTCTACAACCATTGTAACATAATACAACATAATATAAAGTACATAGATGACATTCCAATTGTTACAGAAATTCATGATAAAATAGCATAAAGAAGGAAGGAAAGAAGGTATTCATAGCTTAACAAAATAATAATTTGGAGAAAATAGTGCAAGTGTAATGGTTTGTAGAGGAACCAGAAATAAGTAGAAACTTTTTGAGCCTGGTCCCTTTCTTAAAGACTAAACACAAAAACACTAAAGGAAGGAGGAAAGAATAGGAAATGACACACGGAGAAGGTAGCGTTAAAGGTGGAAAAGTAACCTGTTATTTTGAGTTGTTGTTCAATAAGTAATATTTCAGCTTCTTTTTGAATGTTTGCACATTTTGGGTTTCTGTTATATCTGGAGGTAAAGAATTCCAAAATTGTACACCAGTGCTTCTTAACTGAGAATGGGCAAGTTTTGTTCTGACATATGGTTGATTCAAAAGGTGTTTTGATCTAGTGTTATAGTTATGAAAACTTGAGTTGTAAGTGTAAAAATTGTGAAATGGTGATGGAAGAATTCCATTACGAGATTTGAAGACAAAAATGCCAAGCTGATATTTATAAAGGTCATAAATTGAAAGTATACTTAAGTTCCTGAAAAGGGGAAGACTACATGCTCTGTACGGCGGGTGACATATGTTTCTAACAGCTCGCTTTTGAATCTTAAACAAATTACTTAGTGACGTTACGTTGCTATTACCCCAAAGTAGAAGACTGTAATTAATATGAGGAAGGATATTGGGCATTATACAACAGTAGAAGTGTATGCGTAGGTAAAAATGCTTAAGTCTGTTAATAATACCATTCGATCTCGAGACTCTACTACTTACTACAGATAAATGTTCTTTCCAGGTTAACTTTCAATCAATTGTAATACCCAAGAACTTTGCATGATCTGATGTTTTAACTTCATGACCATCTAGCGATACACTTACGTTACTTGTGTCATTGATCCTATTATCAAATATTATAAGCTTTGTCTTAAGAATATTAAGTGATAATCTATTTGATCTCAGCCATTCGGATACTAATGAAAATTCATATGAAATGTCAGTTAGTACTTGATCTAAGTTGGTATTTTGAAGAAAAACTGTAGTATCATCTGCAAATAAAATGAAGCTTAATTTTTCAGAAGACTTATAAACATCGTTTATATATAAAATGAAAAGTAACGGTCCTAGTATTGAGCCCTGGGGAACACCAATATTACATACTTTGCGATGAGATACGGAGTGATTAAACTGGACATAATTACACCTGTCACGTAAATAATTCCGAAACCAGTCAAATGCAACACCACGTACACCATAAGCAAATAATTTATTCATTAAAATATTGTGATCAATTGTGTCGAAAGCCTTGGATAGGTCTATGAAGACACCGGCCATCATAAGCTTACTGTCTAATCCCTGGGAAATTTTATCTACAAGACTTACTGCAGCCATATAGGTAGAATGATTACTACGTAAACCATATTGATTGGAATAAAGTAAATTATGTTTCCTGATAAATTTGTATGCCTCTGATGAAAGATCAGCATTTCTTAAGTGTTCAAATTGGTGCAAAAGACACTAAAGAATACCTTAAAGAGTGCCCTGTTTCGGCACATTTACAGCACATATTGAGGTCATTGATGAAATGTCACAGGCACATTTCCCACATACTAGTGCTTTCACCGGGTACCCAGGTACCCCCCCCCCCCCCCCGACGATGTTCTACCCAGGTAGTCAAAACTACTACCCAGGTAGCTCTTTCACATACACACAAAAGCATAGGCCTAACATTGCATTGTGTTGCAAACAGTATTTGCAAGTTATGCTGTAACATGTCTGTATTATTTTATTTGCAATAAACTTGACCTTGTAAGAAATGACTGTTTCTGTCGTTTTACTGTACCTGATTTGAGTTTAAGTTACGCCACTAGCATGTTAAAAATCCCACCGGGAACGGTTATTAACAGGAAATACAGTCACTGTTGTTTGTTTGCAACATAGCCTGAGCGCTAACTTCGCGAAGCCTACACAGTGGCAATTCTACAAAACAATTCTCTGGAAGAAAGCTTTCACAGAATTCGCACGTAGTGACGTAAGCTATGGTGCAAACAGTTGAGAATGTGTTACCCTTGTAAGTAATGTAATACACGGTTAAGTTCATGAGCTATGCGTACGTAAGGGCTAGACCACTTATTTTTAGGCTTTTTTTAATTTCAAACCTGAGAGTAACTGCAACCTGATGATTCCATTTCTGTATCAGCGTCTTTTCTCTGGGTTGCAAATTCGCATATGTATGTCCATAACAGTGTTAACTTTGTTTTGCAAGCCAACCAATAATGTGCAAATAAACCAGGATTTACTTCACTCCTCACTTACCTGTCTCAGCACAACAAATGCACTCCCATTTACCGTGCTAAGAGTACTGGTAGCCTTTAACACCGCCCTTGGCGCACTCCGGTCTAATACCGGACTAGCGCCTCCTTCCCATTCTGCCATCCTATGTGCTTAGAGTGTGGAGTCCTTGTGCGAATTTTCATCTTCGAATATCGTGCCTTGCCAACTCTTATCTGGTTTTCCTTGGCTTGTCTCTGGGTGTTTAACCGGTTTTCCACAAGTTTCACATCGATCCCGCCAAGTATCCTTTACTTTTTCGAGTAAATCTCCCATGTTTTGTATTAGGCCTAGTTACGTGTTTTTTTCGCGCCTTTTTTATGTACAGGGTGCAGTTGTGCGAAATCCTCATCCTGTTGTTTACCCTCCCTAGTTACTTTCTTACAACCTAAGCCTTCCCGCTGATACTGGGAGGCTTCTTTTGCTTATCAAATCGTTCTCTTCGCTGTGTTGTTCAGTTATTCTTAGAGAAATTCTAGCCTTCCCGCTTACACTGGCAGGCTCCATTTTGACGCACACGTGTTCGTAAGGTACCTACTACTTGTTGTATACTTGTACGTTATTCATTTGTTCTCGTGTGACACATACTTTATTGCATTTCCTTAGACCCCTTTGGGTTTTTGTTGTTGTACGTGTTTCGTGTTAGTTTTGTCTCTCTTTCCGGTGCATTCTACTAGAGTTCTTCCCTTAACGAGAGTTTTACAGTATGGCGTCTAGGGCAGTTCCCCGTTGCCTCTCATGCTCCATGTTTAGGCCCGGGAGACTTTGGGATGAACACCAACAGTGCCCGAAATGTAGATCGTGCTCCCGCAAAGACCCGTGTGCCTTCTGCATAGATTTTTCTCCCACCCAGTGGGCAGAACTGGAAACTTGGCTTGCCGGCCAAAGGAACAAGCTTCAGGCACAACTAGACCAGCTTCCTGCACCGGACCTGGAGGTCTTACCGGAGCCGCAAGCCGGCTCCAAGGTAGGTAATACCCTTGATAGAGAAGGGGGAGAAGTTCCTTCACAAGAGCCTGAGCGCTCGGAGCGGGTTTCCACTCCAGCATCGTTACCGGCGTCGTCCGGAGTAGCACCAACAAAAGGAACTAAGAAGAAGAGCCTTCCTGCGGCAAAGAAAAAGCCATTAAGCCAGAAGGAAGCACGGTCCCGGCTGGACCGAACCCAGCCCGGCCCTGGTACTGGACCCGAGGCAAGGAACCGAAGGGCACCAGGCCGCATCGGACTCAGCCAGATCGCACAGAAGCGACCATTCGGCACCCATGAGGCAGAGCCACCATCAGACCCGAAGTTCTTCGAGGTCACGCTCCCGCTCCTGTTCAAAGTCCCGATTGAGATCTCCAAGAAGATCCAAGAAAAGAAGGGCAGCTATTTCCTCCGACTCGGATTCAGAGGAGAGATACAGAGCCAGGAGAAAGAGAAGGTCGTCAAGAGATGACGAGGAACCGGCTTGGTTAGCCAAGCTCACTGGTCTTTTGGCTCCATTAATTCAGAGAGAGACTTCCAGACCGCCGGCTCCACTCTCGGCCCCAGACGCGGACCGGTCGGTCCCGGGCACCAGCCGACCCCCGGCTCTGACACCGGCCCCGACGCTGGCTCCAACGGTGGCTCCTACCCCGGACCCAGATCCCCGGTCCCGACCGTGTACGGCTCGCAAAGGGAGGAGGTCTGGCATGAAGAGGACTTCCTGGACTGCCAGGCCTCTTTGGCTCATTCGGGACTCGAAGATACTGTAGAGAAGACCCCGAGGAGGAGAACGAGACCCTCGACGGGACTCCCTGACCCGAAACTTCTTCGGGAGACGTTCTTGGCGCTGCCCCCTCGATCTCCCCAGATCTGGCAACGAGGGTAGCAGACATCTTCCGGGAACACCTGGGCTTCGAGGCTTCAGAGGACGGACTTCAACCCAGCGCTAGAGGCTCCTTTAAACTCCGGCTCCCTTCCATCCCGGTGGACTCAACATGCTTTGACCGGTTTGACACTCTAGCAGCTGCGAAGAAATGGTCGGCATACCCTCTAAAACAGGATCGGTCCCTGAAAGTCTCAGACCAAGACTGGAGAGACCTCTTTTGTACACCCACTATCCCACAGGGGGCAAGAGAAAGACTGAGGGTTGAACAGGGTACCACCTGCGGCACATTTAAGGACGCCAACCAGAAAAAGATCGAGGAAGTTCTTTGGGACCTCGACCAAGCAGCGAGAGTCGGAATGAAATATGCCTCTATCTTCATGCTGATGGCAGAACTACTGATGCGGCACCGCCAGCAACTCCCAGAGGACGAGCATCAGGTCCCAAGGAAGGACGTGAGTCAATTGCTTCTCCTTTTCGGTCTGCTTGCCAGACTCACCTACCATCAATTTGCAAGGGTTGCGGTCAAGTCGATAGCCTCTAGGAGGGAGAACGTCGTAACGTCTATCAAGTGGCCTTCCCTGGAGTCAAAGCACAGGATGCTATCTCTACCCTTCAGGGGCCTGGACCTCTTCGCCGGCCAGTTCCAGTTCATACTGCAGGAGGTGTCCAGACGGGAGACACTGGCGAAGTCAGACTTCCGACTCCAATCATCGAACCGAGGCCGAGGTAAAGGAAGAGGTAACAAAACCCCCTGGATGAACAGAGGCGGCCAGAGAAACCAGTCGAGAGGGGGAAATAGAGGCCGAGGCAAGAACAGAGGTTGCAATTCAAGACCTTGGCAAGGCTCGGCCAACAGGGGTGGTGGATCATCGACCTCGACTAGGACTGACGGCGGCCAAGCCACCAGCGGATCGATGCCCGCCGCCCAGCCCTAAGGGTGCCCACCTCATCTCGGTTCCGCCCGAGGTGGGGGGGGGAGACTCATGATCTTTGCCCAGCAATGGGCAACTATTGGGGCGGACCCCTGGGTAGTCCGGACGATCACGGAGGGCTACCAAATCGAGTTCACCTCGGGCCCGCCTGCTGGGGGCGGAGGGAAGTGGACGAGTGTCCCCAAGGACGTTCGACAGAGAGAGGCTTTAGAACTGGAGATTGCAGCTCTCTTGGCCAAGAGAGCAGTTGTTCCGGCGTCGGGACCCCTCTTCCGATTGTCTTTCTTTCTAACTACCAAAAAAGACGGGTCCTGGCGGCCCATTCTAAACCTAAAGCCTCTAAACCAAAAGTATGTCCGTCCCAAACATTTTCGCATGGAAACCTTGGCGATGATTCTGCCTACATTAAGAAAAGGGGCTTGGGCCTCGAGCATCGATCTAAAAGACGCCTACTTACACGTACCAATACACCCCGCATACTTCAGGTTCCTGGCGTTCGGGTACAAAGGAACAGACTTCGTGTTCAGAGCACTACCCTTCGGCCTGTCAATATCACCGAGAGTCTTCACGAGGGTAGCAGGCGCCACGGTAGTATTTCTTCGGACCCAAGGGGTCCCCCTGTTCGCTTACCTGGACGACTGGCTGATTCTGGGAGACTCAGAGGCCCAGACCAAGAGAAATGTTCAGCTTACACTAGAAACCTTGGAACAGCTCGTTTGGGTGGTCAATCTTGCAAAGTCAAACCTAACCCCATCGCAAGAAATACCGTTCTTAGGAGTGATCCTTGATTTCCGAAGGGGGATGGCTCTCCCCTCACCAATCAGGATCGGGGCCGTAACCAACATGGTGACGTCAATACTGAAGGAGAGTTACTTTAAGGCCGGCATCTGGTTAAGGGCCCTAGGTCTGATGGCCAGTCTCGTGGACGTAGTGGAATTTTGTCGTCTCCGGATGAGACCCCTTCAGATTCATCTCCGGAGGTTTTACAATCCAGAAAGGGGAGACATGAATACCCTGATTCCCCTGGAGGAGAACTTGTCAGAGCACCTCAACTGGTGGCTACAGACCGACGTCTGGGTGGAAGGACGCTACTTCAACCTGAGGCGCCCACTGACATCCATGACCACCGATGCTTCAACTATGGGCTGGGGGGCCCATTGGCAGGACAGGACAGTAGCGGTGGAGTGGCTCCAGAGCGAGAAATCCCTCCACATCAACCTGTTGGAGCTGAAAGCAGCAGAGAAGGGGCTAAAAGCCTTTCAGGATCTTCTACGCAACCATCAGGTGACAATCTTCTCAGACAACTCCACAACGGTGGCGTACGTGAACAGACAGGGAGAACACACTCCCCCTTCCTCAACAGGGCAGTCTCAGACCTCCTGTGGGTGGAGTCCAGAAACATAAGGGTGAGAGCCTCACACGTAGCGGGGGAAGACAACGTCCTAGCGGATGCTCTCTCCAGAGGGGTAACCAACCCAAACGAGTGGTCACCATCCCAGGGGACATGCGACAGTCTCTTTCGAAGGTGGGGACGTCCTCACATCGACCTGTTCGCGAGGAAAGAGAACGCAAAACTGAGCTCGTTTGGAACAAGGACCTTCCATCCGGAAGCGGCAGCAACGGACGCTCTATCCTTCTCGTGGGACGGGATAGACGCGTACGCGTTCCCCCCTCTTTGCCTGATCCACAAGACCCTGACCAAGATTGCTCAGTCGAGTTGCAGAGTCACGCTCATAGCTCCGTTTTGGCCGAGACGCCCGTGGTTTCAGGAGCTCCTCAGACTCCTAATAGACATCCCGCTTCTACTTCCGGACAAACCAAACAGAGCGGAGTGGGGGCAAGACCCCAAGCAAATCAAAGGCCTCCAACTTCTTGCCTGGAGATTATCGGGGGAGCCCTCAGAGAGGCAGGCTTTTCGGAGGACGTGGCGGTCCTGGCCGCAAAATCAAGGAGAACCTCAACTTTTCGCACTTATGATTCCAGATTGAAAAGGTTCCAGGACTGGGCCCAAGAGTGGGGCTCCTCTTGTACAGAAGCCCCTGTGACGGAGGTTTGCACCTTCCTACGGACTTAGTTTGATGAGGGCAAGCAAGTCTCGACAATAAGGAACTACAGGTCCGCTCTCGCGGCGGTCCACGAAGGGTTTGAAGACGACTCGACTATAGGCAATAACATAGTGATCACCCAACTCCATAATGGCATGGCTAACGTTCGACCAACTACGAGACGCTTGGCCCCCTGTTGGGGATTGTGGGAGGTCTTACAGTTGTTGGCACAACCTCCCTCCGAACTGATTCATAAGGCCTCTCTTCTGCTCCTCATGAAGAAGACGCTGTTCCTGGTGGTGGCGGCGGCTTCTGCTCGCCGTAGAAGCTGTTTGCAAGCTCTGACAATTAACCCAAACCACTGCCAATTCGAGAACCATGGAGTGCGTTTAATTCCGGACCCTTCCTTTGTCCCCTAAAACCAGACACTGGACTTCATACCAGGGGACATCTTTATTCCAGAGCTAAAGACATGCTCTTCCGTTTCAGAGGACAAGTTCTGGTGCCCCTTAAGAGCGTTAACGTGGTACTTGAAAAGAACTGAAGCCTTGAGGAAGTCTCAGAGACTTTTCATTCTCCCGAGGGAGCCGCACACGCCGGCTTCGAAAGACACCATCTGGAGGTGGCTGGTGGAAGTCATCACCCCCCATGTGTCCAAGGGGAAAGCCAGAGCTCACGACGTTAGGGGTCAGGCGACCTCTTCAGCCTTGTTCGCGGGGATACCTATCCAAGCTATCATGAAGGCAGGGGCATGGAAGACCCACACGACTTTTGTAAAGTGCTACTTGACGGACACTCTGGCAACTGGGTCGGCATTCGGACGTGCGATGTTGAGAGTTCCTGGGGGTAGGTCCCGCCCCTGGGCCTCCCACCATCGTAACAGTACTACTTAGTGCATTTGTTGTGCTGAGACAGGTAAGTGAGGAGTGAAGTAAATATCCCAAAACTCTTCTGGTTTGGTTATTTACGAACGACCTCACTTACCTGTCTCACTTCCCTCCTCCCTCCCCGGGGGGCGAGACACGACATGACGGTGGGTTGGTCGCCAGACTTAGGTGACGGTGTCTCATCCTCTCCGTTCTTGATACCGACCCGTGGCCGTCTTGTGTTACGGTGAGTTGGCCTAACGGCACTCTTTTACTTTCATTACTGCTCATTTTTACGATGTCAATTTTTACACCGTAACATATGTATTGCTTCTGTTCAGGTTCATGTTACATTCGGTTCACGGTCCTTCTCGAGACCTGACTAATTGGGGGTGTGCGTTAGCAAGGGCACGCGCTCTCAGATACGGATGTGACGTTGGACGTCCTGGCACTTGGGTGCCAGTGAGAGGGGGGGGTTCGCCCCCCTCTCCCGCACGGGGGGGTAGGTCTAGCACATCAGGATTAACCATGGCTTCATGGGAAGGAGGCGCTAGTCTGGTATTAGACCGGAGGGCGCCATAGGCAGTGTTAAAGACTACCAGTACTCTTAGCACGGTAGATGGGAGTGCATTTGTTGTGCTGAGACAGGTAAGTGAGGTCGTTCGCAAATAATCAAACCAGAAGAGTTTTGGGATATTCCAGCCTTCCCCAGGCCCGCAAGCAGGAGACTAAAGTTTTGTTATCAGGGCGTTGTCACATACTACGCATGTCTGTTACTTTTCTTTTATGAGCCCAGCCCCGCGTGCACCAGATCAAAAGTTTTCAACCAACAGGACAAGTTTTAGGTCAGAAGACACGCCCAGTAATCATATCAAACGTAGTACACTGGGCATGTTCTGGCACGTTGGTATCTGTACAACTTGCCGTAGTTAAACGTAAGAACATGTGAGGCAACGTAACACGTGTCCAAACTGGTTCCAACCGGATCTTCTCGCACTCACAGCTACAGTATAGGCTAGGCCTAAGCTGGTATTGGTAACATTAGTAGTAAATTAGGAATTCTGAATGTGAGGCTCTGTACTAAATTCACATGGTTCGTACGCAGTATTAGTATTATGTATAGGCCTACTGTACTTGGTTAGGGTAAGTTACGTTGAATAATGCGTACCAAAGAAACAAATCGGAACTGACGAAATGAATAAGATTCAAGCTTCACAGATGGTGAGATTAAAGGAGTAGACTGGACACGCGTAACTGTTCACTATTTTTCCATATATTTAGGGTGCCTGACGGGGCATTTTGATTTATCACATTTAACTTTTCTTTTTTCCATGCACAATTGTGTTCAACTCACCTACGCAGGCCTAATCCATTTCGACGTGAGGTGACATCCCGTCCATTTCAGTGCATTTATAGTTTGTTTAGGCGGGTACACCTCTAATCACTTACTACAAAAGAAAAAAATCCAACAATAACCTGCGAAGTAGGCCTAAAGCCCTTGATAGTTTGTCGTCTACTGTAGAGATATCAACGGTAGATTGTTTTGTGAATTGAAGGCTTAGGCCTATACAATTTCAAAGCCACATACGAAGCCGCACATTGACAATGGGGTAGCCGGATACCTGACGGGTAATGGCGTTCGGGTACCCGGGCACGAATTTTCTACCTGGTGAAAACACTGCCACATACCCTCTATACAGTAGTAGGTCAGCATTTCTAAAGTGTTCATATTGGTGCAAAAGGCACTTACTGTGAGAATACCTGAAAGAGGGTACAGTACTCTGTGTGTTTGTGATGCTTAACTTGTTTACATAATATCGTAAGCAAGGTAATTCCAAATGGTTCTGATACTTGGTAGATGCCCCATATCAAGTAGAAGAAACCTGTCCTTTTTTGTGGAGGTGGAGGGCCATCTGAAGTTAAAAGAAGTCCAACACCAAAAACTGTCTTCACACAATATACTGGGATCATGAACACTTTTTATACTTAGTATGTGGATGTGTTATATATGTCGATATGTTACAGGCAAGAAGTCTATCATTAAATTGGTGAAGATCAAAGGTCATCAGTGGTCAAACACTGAAAACTTTGTTTACATGATATCCTTAGATAGGAGTCATGGAAAGGTTTGATACTGCATAGATAGATGTGTTACTGTTTAGCAATTGCAAGAAACCTATCATTTTTGGTAGAGATCACAGGTCAATTGAGGTCACCAGAGGTCAGACACTGAAAACTTTGTTTACACAATATCAGTCACCTGGATGCTATGCAATTAACTACGACACTTCACACAGTTCTGTTTGAAAAGTGACCTTGAAAATGCTACGGTTGCCCAGGTTACGCAATTGCGCGGTCAAATTTTCAAACGATGATATTTTCGCCCCTGTGTATTCGATCACGCTTATGTTTTCACAGCACATACTCTGTACACTTCCCAACTCCCCTTCCAAATTTTGCAACCATACACGATCATCTGGCAGAGATATCGATGATTTTAGCTTTTGACCACGCCTTCAAACAACCTTCAGTAAAACATGTCAGGGAACCGTATCACCACTCCGTCAATCTCCAAAGCTACTCCATGTCAATCATGAAACTTGTTTCCATATATGGTTATAATCTCCCCTTGTTCGAAAGACATTTTAGTGATATTTACATACTAAACAACTCCCATCACTTTCACTTGCCTTCGCAGTTGGTTGATCTATACAAACCACGCCAACTCTTGTTTCGTTATATGATAATAACATGTAATGAGTCACGCGATGTCGAAATCTGAACAAGTCCAAACTAGTTTACAGTATTGCATTGTGGGTAGTGTATGTCTTGCGTGTGGGCCTACGTATCAGTAGTACGTATACAGTACGTATATGGAGTAGAAAAGAAACAGTGTAGGCCTAGCAACCATAAAAAGTTTTTAAAACTTGTCACAGAAGTACATCTCGGCACCTCTGTTATCATTTTTGTCATTTTCATGTGGAAAACTCAATTACCTTTGTGAATGTGAAGTATGATAACGTTCGAGATTTCCATTACGGATATTTTCAACATTTTCTTCGACGATCAAGAGGGAAAATTTTCGCGAGTGTGTTGAGATGTGCAACCCTCGTTTGGATCAAATATTTGTGCGATTTATCCAACTTGGAACGATTATATTGGGCCATAGTCTTGGATCATGTGTTCCCAATGTTCTGAGTGAGTTTTAAGAGACAATTTGCTGTAAATTGTGAGATTTGAATGATTTAAAATGTTGAATTTTTGCTCTTTCTTGGTGAGCTCCAAGGACGATCCGCCATGTGCGTTGCAAAGGTTACATAATCCAATTACCTTGAGGTTAGCAACGGTACGAAATGGGCATAGCAACCCGGTGACTGATATCTGGAGATACTGTAGCAATCATGAAAACATTTGATACTTAGTACAGTAAAGCCCTGTTGATTAGATCACGTCAGCACCAAATGTTAACAATAATGGAAAAGTTTGAATAAGCGGCGTTTCATGTTATTGTTAATATGCTGTCCTGGGTGTAGCATGCATTTAATAAAAAAGTGAACTTAACCTTTGCTATCTTGTCTCTGTGTTATTTCTTTCATTTCATAACCAAAAATAAATATTTTTCAAAGATTTGAACTTTTCATGCTTTGCTTAGCCTGAACTTCCAAGGAGGATATTTTAAATGTGGGCAATGAGTGTCTTTTAAGTTGCACTACTTTGCTCAGCATTATGATAACACGTAGCCTACCTACAGAATCCTAATATTTTAAACCCCAAAACGACAGTACACTTTCAAATTTTTTTGCAATAAGATTACCACATGAAGTTAAAAAATTACCTCTTCAAATAGTATATATGCTGGTTGACTTAATTTAAAGTGGGAGATTTAAAGTGGAAAGCATACTTAACAACACCGACTGTCTAACAGCGAGTACCGCTACCAGCGAATGTAGGGGGCACCAGCACTAGCTACGACAGTACTGACGTAAGACTAGTCTTTTGCTGTTTGAAATCAATGCTTCAAAATGAAATGCTGACAGTAGCATTAGTGTTCCAAATATTGAACAAGGATTTTAAGCATGTTAGCATCCTCATTTCCCAAGCTTAAGTGTTAATGGGTCTATCATCTCACCTACAACACCCTATGTTTCAATCTGATTGACATTCTTCTGCACAGTCGTGAATGTAATCACTGCATTGATAAGAATGAAAAGAATGCCTGTTGGGCAACACTGCTACTGGCAGGACTGTGTATAAATAGCCAAGGTGTAGTGCACTTCGGTAGGCCATTGCTAGTGGCGGCGCCAGAATGTCAGACTTGGGGGGGCAAACTGAGGGCAGAGGAAACTGTTGAGGAGGCAAAGATTTTCGCGCGAAGCGTGAGGCCGTGCGGGTGGGGTCCAGGGGCCCACCTTAGGGCCCCTGGTGGTGTCCAGGGGGCGAAGCCCCGGGAAGCTCTGAGGTTTTAGCATATCTCTGGGTGGAAAATTAAGTCCCAAGAGAGGTATATTATTTATTTTTATATTATTTATTTTTTCAGTTGACCTTACTCCAAGGTTCCCAACTTTTTTCTTTGGAGTACCATTTCACATTTACGTGGTGCCACCGAGTACACACACACATAGGCTACATACACTTTAATTCCAGTCACTTTATTCTATAAAAATGTGCAGTACTTACCATTATTCTTTGACAGTTCAATTCTCCCTGTAGCCATGGTTGAAGTGGCTAAGGGCATGATATGAAAACTGGCAGCCTATGTAACATAAATTAGGCATTTAATCAATCGTAGTTCCCCAGAAGCTGTTCGTATTCTGTCCAATGCCAATACATAGTTTTGTGACTTAATTAATTTTGGATGAGTACAAGATCCGATTGGGAAGGGTGAGAGCAACTGGGGGGCAACTGGGGGGCAAGGAAACAATCTGGGAGCAATGTCCCCTCATCCCCCCATAATGCCGCCACTGGCCATTGCCCTTATTGTGACTCCACATGGACAACCAAGGAACAAAGGACAGGAAGAATTAGGGTAATTTTATATTATTTATTCAATTTCCAGCTTGGTGGTTAAAGATGGTAGTGTAGATAAAAAAACGCTTGTGTTCTACGCCAATAAAAATCAGTGCAGATTGGAAAGGTAAAACATAGAGGCAAAATGTTGTCAATTCTAGGTTAAAATTGACATAGCTTGTGTACGATGCCAGTTTTACAAAACCAAACAGCCGGTTCAGATAAACTGGGTTACTGATAAATAGGGTGTAGATAACAGGGTTTTCCTGTATGTGAATGTGTTATAAAATAAAATCTGGGGACCCTGATGCTACAGTATGACTTGTCTGTACAATAGTAGCAAAAGTGGTGCAGAACATTTAGTCTATGCGAGCCTTTTCTGGTAAACATTAGTCTAAATGTTAGGTACTGAATTCATCAAAATCTCAGTGCTTTCATGCATTCTGATTAAATTTCCTTATGCTAAGAATTTTCATTGTAGAGTATAATCAGTTTATTATTTTCTTTTCTGCCTTTATTTAATTCATACAGCAAACATTTTGTTGACATTCAGAGGGCTTTTAAAGGCTGCATTATGCACAGTACACCATTTTGGAAAGTCACATGTTTGTGTCAATCACAGGTTATATTAAAGGATTGGATTCACTGCGTGTACAGTACTCCCTCATGTCGTATTATCTATTTCTCTGCCATCTCCTATTCGAGGGTGGCCTTCTGGAGTTAAGTATTTTGAGGGAGGACGTATGATGGAGGCATAGGTTATATTAGGTGAGCATGTCACTTGTCAATTCCCAAACCAATAAGTTTTGCAAGATCGGCGAGGAAATCCAGATGATTTATTTACCCGGAAACTTAAACTTGTGCATTTTTTAGTGATCCTGGATTGAACAGACTTTGTATTAGAGCTACAGTAGTGTTTCCTTTTGACACTGTGGATGAATGTTTTGGTATTTTTACTAAAACTTGGTCGCCTTTTTATTCTCCAGTTAGTGTCAAGACACCAACTTACAGTACATATTTTTTTTTCACCAAGGGTGACATTGGTGTACAGTAGCTAGTACCCTAGAAGCTGCATATGCAGTATGTACTTACTGTGCATTCATCCATATATTCGTCAAAGTGGTTTATTCATAAAGAATTACTGTAGAACTACCTCTACACTGTTGGTATCATATCTTGTAGTTTTTCATTTCTTGACTTTATGGAGTTGCACACTTCACTTTCACTTGTCTCTGCTGTAATTGTTTGTGAAAGGCAGAGTCACTGCTCTCTCTTTCTGGGTGAATAATGATGTACAATAGGGTGCAGAATCAGGCTGCTCTTAGTTCTGTGTTTTTTAATTGAAGCCCATAGCTTCGATTCTTGGATTTACTCAGCTCATCGTGTGAATTTCTGATTTTCATCTGTGTGGTTGCCCATGAATAGTTGTGTTATACTGAGCACACAAGTATATTGGCAGCTTCAACGTGAAGGTGAACAGTGACACAGACATTTCTATGTTTATATTAAGTGCTAATCACCATTCTAGCCTGCTTGCAAGACCCTTGGAATTTTATGATTGTGTATCACACCGAGTACCCTTTCGAAATATTACCGACTTTCACTCAGGGAAAATAAGGGATTTGATTGATTGCTTCAAGTCGTTTCCACCTACCCAGTGCTGACAGTTAAATATGCAGCTGGTACGCAAGCTGCCTTGTAGTGGTATACTGTAGTGATAACCACCACCAACGACATTTTAGTGCGATCATTGTGTTCCTTCTTTTTTCACTTCGCTACTTGAAGAAGTATCTTCAGTTTACTGCCAGAATCCGTTGCTGGCGGAGTATATTAGGCCTAGCATTCTCCCGTTTCAGTTTTAACAGCGTTTGTAGGTTAATTTACATGCATGCATTACTTGGCATGTGTGAATTTTCTGTCACTGTGGTGGTGTTTTGTGTGCGTTCTCGGAGCCATCCATACATGGCTCTTAGTGCGTGCCATTATACCATCTAGGCCAAGCTTATTAGTTTGTGTTACAGTTTGTCAATCTGATTTTAGATGTACATATCTCATAGCCTAAGCCGTACGTGTATTGGGCGGATCTGCAATCATAGGTGCAGCATATATTTTCACAGTCCCAATGTGCTTTGAGGTACTTGCCTGCAAGTTCAATACTTCTAAATATTATTTACATCATCTTATTTCAAAAACGAACAATTTAGCTGTGTAATTAAACTGAGTTCTAGTACTTCAGTTTATGATGCACTTCATATCCATCTGTCAATATGTGAAGATTTATTTGTGGTTCACAAAATTTCATGGTCGGCATACAATGGTGCAGTGGATTTTAAACTCAAGGTTAGCTTTTAAAAATTAATGCCTCATTGTGATTGCTCTGTTCACCTTAAACACAGGATGAATGTCACCTTCTGGAAACAGAACTTAAGAAGTGTGTGGACACCTTATAATAACCAATATAAATTTGCGTTGATATTGTCATTGCGTTGATGATGATGATGATGATGATGATGATGATGATGATGATGATGATGATGATGATGATGATGATGATGATGATGATGATGATGATGATGATGATGATGATGATAATAATATCAGCACTGTGACTGTTATGATTGTGTCCTGTTGTTACAAATTTAATGTCAGTACTTAATCTACTATTATCTTGGACCTCCACCGATGATGTAAGTGCTCTTTGAAGGTTTGAAATCTCTGCTGTATTTTACACCGGTAACTTCAAATTGATTCGCGAAAGTACTAAAAGACTTCCATCTACAAATACGTGCATTCTAGAACATGCTGGAAGAAGATGGTATGGAGCCCTCTTCTATTTTTTAGTGTGATGTTATTCGGGCACATTCTTGTGTGGAAAGTTCTAGTGAGTAACTTTTTTGATACCCTTGTTGATTGAGAGCAATCTGAAGCAGAATTTCATACCATCTGAAGACGAACTTCCACCAATCTACAAAGATGAAATCATCAGTCATCTGCTCTGCAGTATATTTTTACTACAGGTCAACAATGTAGTGAAGTTATTGGCCTACACAGTACACTACACCTGGTAATATACATTTATCGCCCAAGCCAGCTCACTGTAGCCTACTCATTCCGTGTACGTTCATCACTGTCGTCAATCCTATCCTGGGACACTTTTTATTGAAGTTTGGACATCACCAAGGCTCAATCTACGAATTGCGAGTCGCATTCTCCCCAAGTTTAATTTCAACCATTTAAGGGTTGCGATCGCCTACAAATCATGAGTATGACTCCTGCTGAAGTCTTGAGGTCCAAGTGTTACCAGTTACCAGGTACTGTTTTAAAAGTTAAATGTAATTGTTAATTAAGCTCAATTGAATTGAACACCCAAATCATATTAGCCTAATCAAAACTTCTTCATTGTAATCAGAATCTGTTCGAGACATAAAGTCTGAACGAGTAAATTCACAGTGCATACTGCGTCACCTCACATATGCATTACTGTATTGACCATGGCCTAGCATCTGGCAGTTTTGTGTGTGTGTGTGCATGTATCTGGCCACCACCCTTCGGTAATTGCTGGCCTTTTGGTCTGCCAGCAAAGTTTTCCACAGTGCTTTGCATAGATCTGCTCTAATCTACCTTCTTTGTTTCAATTTTGGGGATTTTTCTTGAAATCTGAGTGGACTTCATCCTTTCCCACCTTTCCAGGGTTCTTTTTGGATGAGTATCCTTTTTCATTTTGTGTTTTTCTCCAAGTACTCTTGACACATGTGTGTTGGATTTGGGCTAGGTCTCAGACCCGCTATAGTGGCTACATTATGTTGTTTGTTACATTATGTTGTTTGTTACCATAACAGTGTTAGGTTCCATGTTTTCATGTGTGTATCTCATTTTTTTAACTGTGTTGCTCGGAGGGGGAACTTTCTCCCCTGCCATTTTCTTTGGGGTTTCAGTTGTTTTTTAGCCAAGAGGCTTGGCATGAAGATTCCTTCATTTGGGCCTCATTCGTTCTTTTGTGCTTCAGGCCTATCTATGCTTTTCTGTGAGGGTCTCAGCCAGGGAAGGGTTCACTGCCCAGGCTCTCGTGCGTTTCATAATTGTTTTCCTTAACCACTCCGTCAGGTATGGAGAGAATGTATGATGCATGTTCATCCTGCAAAAGGTTAGGCCGTTCAGCTTGTGGGATTCCCACAGGCAGTGCCCTAGGTGTCACCCGTGCGAGGAGGGCTTGCGGTGCGCCGTTTGCTGATACTGGTCCGCGGAACACTGGTCCTCCATGGCGGGATGGCTCCACAAGCGTGAGGAGCAGTGGGGCAAGACTTCTGGGGAAGGCTTGAAAGAAAAAGTCTGTGGCTGGACAGCTATCCTCTTCGCAGCCAGCTGAGAGCTCTCGCAGTCGAGAGCTGACTTCTGAACAGCCAGAGTGCCCTACCCGGGATTCTCCCACCGATCGCCGCACCTGTGATCCAAATAATGATAACTGACCCGGGACTCGAGTTGAGAACTCGTCATCAAGTCAACGAACCCGGCCTTGTGGCTGGGACCACTCATCTTCCACTCGAGCCGCTAACAGAGATGGCTTAAAACCCGCTATGAGTGAAGAGGCTGTCTCAAGAGGTCGCACAAGCCCTGCAAATTCACAATCCACCAAAGCAGATGGTATAAATCCTGGCCTCCATGCCTGCTCATCCGGGGCAAGCCCTTGATCACAGGCGGAGGCGGGGCCAGCCTGGCCACAGGATCCTGTCCTGGAGGAGCTGATGACAGGTCCTCAATCTGTTTGCCTCCAGCTCGGAATTGCTTTCCAGGCAAACCCAAGATTTTGAATTGTTCCCTCCGATTCAGAGCAAACGGCAGGGCTGGAAAGAGTGTAAATTTCCCGGGAGACTAATTATAATGTAGTCGGATTTCCCGCCAGACCTAACATGGCGCCGTAGGCCTCATTCGATAGCGAAACGATTTTCATACCAGTGTGGGGTCAATGGACCTGCCATAGGGCTCCTTGTGGAGTCCATGGGCGATCCCAGTAGGAGTCCAGGGTGCAAAGCACCCGGAAACTCAGAGATTTTAGCGTTTTTAGACATGTCCGAATCATTTGAAATCCAGGCTAAATTTCAACTCTTGAAGTTGAAAATGTTACTGTATCAGGTGAAAACACGTTAGTTCAATAAAAAATCATTGACATTGCTTCAAATCAAAACGTTCTATGAAATGTTGCACATGTCATGTAGAGTAAACTGTATTACATACATTTTTGAAGTTGAAATGTCCTTAAAAGTTCCATGAAAAGAATCACGTAAGATCGTATACAGCCTTCCGAAAATTTTAAGTAATGATAAGGTGGGTCGGTATTCCGAAATAAAAAAATCGATATACTGACTTCAAAATACTGATAATACCGGTAATATCGATATTTTCGTGGAACAGGTACACACAGTAAATGTGCTTTAAATGGTATACGTTATGTAGGACTTGACTATGAATGATCGAGAGCTTCTGTAAATGTACTGTATTAATCGTAATCTTTGGTTGTCTTGTGCTGTTTTCTGTTTGTTTGCTTGTTTTTTTTTATAGTAATCATAAATACTTGTCAACTCCGAGTCAAAATTGTGGCCAGCCCCCCTGTCTGATTTTCTGCATAACAAAGTGGGATATCCCACTTTTCACTTCTCAGATTCCTCCAGTGTTTTACCTTTCCAATTTCTGTGACTTTTTTGTTTCAGACTTAAACGGCAGTTGTACGTCTCCGCGATCTTTCGTTACTCTTGTTAGAATTGCCCGCGTGTGTATTAATAGCCATTTAATGAGCAGTTTAGTGTTAGGTCGAAAACCACTTCACCAGGGTAACGAAATTTTGATCAAAAGAAATCATTCGATATTACTTCAAAACTTAAATGCTTCACGAAATGTTGCATATTTCATGTAAACCAAACTATATTACATGTATTGTTAACCTTTAAATGTACCAAAAGACTTTTATTAAAAATGTACGAAAGATTGCGCAAAGCCGCCTATAAATTTACGTTAATCATATCCTAACATAGGTATGTTGCGAATAGCCTATCCACCTCGGAAATGTGTTTGTATTTCATTCCCTGTGAAAAAACAGCGGACTGTTTGTTAGTTACAGAGTTAATGTTATTTAAAGAAATGTATAAATGTATCCCACTGTTCTCAATATTGAGATTCAATCTTGCATTTGTAGAAAAAGAGAACTTCGATAAGTGTGATAAATTGTGGCGCTACGGTAGCAAATATGTTTGTTTACGAAGTTACCTCCTCTTCTTAGCGGGCTAATCATACCGTAGTCAGTGCACGCGGTCATGGGGAATGCACGGTTGATTCAAACAGCTAGGTGTTTTGGCCAACTGCAGCTGGTCTGCTGGGGTCGACATGCGTACTACGTATGTACTGTAGTGTTATAAGTAGAAGTTTTGCGGCTTTGATAACGGTCGTAAAATTTATAAGGAAACTTAGAACAGCTGTAGACCATGTGCTTTTCGTTAATAAACTTTTTTAATCAAAATGTATAGTTTCAGAAACTTCTCCAAAATTGGTAAATTCTGTTTCCGTAGTAAAATTCGATTCCGTTTTTTTTCTCGATCACGCAAAATTGGTGGCCCTAAAACTGGCTATTTTTTTCTTCAATTTTACGTGATAGAATACGGTACCCAATCTGAGTAGCAAGCACAAAAGAAAAGGACTGAGGCCCTATCACAAACTTTTTACTAAAGTCGAAAATGTCTAACAGCACCTGGCTGTGCACATCTAGGCAAGATATACACTGATGCCTTGCTCCAGATTTTCTTCGTATTGGACGTATAAAAGAAGTAATTTAACTGAACTAGGTAACCCCTTGTCTTTGACATCGGAGAATATCTCACATCATTGTACAAGCTAACGTTTTCAGAAAATTGCCGGCTAACTATCCCCCACTATCTGAAACTACGCCTTAACGGATGAAAAGCCCCTGATTCCTGAGTGAGATAACATGCAATTGGCCCTTACACGTACTACTAAGTAGTACCATATACTCTATGCAAACTTGGAAATAAGGGGTTCTACGGAACTCGTTGTTTGCCTCAGTACAGCTGAACTTGCCTGTCACTCTGTCAGTATTCATCAACAAGCTTCAGCTTGCCCTGTAAATATCTCTACATATCTAAAATATCGACCGATATTTTATCGATACGAACAAAATCTTCAGCAGAAAAAAAAAACTAACAATTTCACTCCACACCCGTTTTTATAATGCAGTGATCCAGCCCTTTTACTTGGTTCTCTCTTTTGTACATCGTGACGCAGTTGTTACAGAAACTGAAACTTTCCGTAGGGATGACAAATTGTGATCGTTGTCCCACGCAAATTGCCACGTGACAACGTGTGTCGCTAACGTTCGTACTCCGCGCTGTCTGAAATTGCTGCTTTGAACCCTGTACACTGTGTGTGTACTTGACGCTATAACCCTTGCACCTAACATCGACAACAGCTTCTGCACGGTCAAAGTGCATGTATACACGTGTGCAGCGATCAAAGTGCATGTATACATGTGCGTATAGCGACTGCTATTAGGGCCGCTTTTGTTATGGAGGTCAGAGACACAAGTTGAACGTAAGCGTCCTTGTTACATGAGACGGAGGGTTATCAATCTGTGTCATTAAGTTGATACTTAGTCACATACTGACTGTCGATATCAACAGTTGACCCGGTACACTACTATGTTACTATGTAGTGTAATTTATCGATATTTTAGATATTTCTTCTATATATCGTCTTTACTATATATCGATATAGTTGAAAACGCATATCGACGGTATGGGTATTGTGGGAATACGGACTAACACCGGTAATATCGATATACCGCCACTGCTTAAGTAATGATATCCTAATGTAGTGGGTGTACAGTATATCGAATAGCCTAACCACCTTGGCAATTCATATTTCCGTATTACAGGGAACAAGCGACATTTTGTAAGTTGTAGGTTTCAGAGTTTTTCAAGAAACATTGAAAATTTTTCTTTTATTAATTTTTGGTTCATTGATCCTAGTCACTTTAAAATGTTTAGACTAAAGGTTTGAGCTAGCAGACAATTGGTTTTGTGAAGGGTTCTGGACATAGAAATATGCGTTAATTTTTGTATTTCTGTGGGTTGCGATATGTCCGCAAGCTGTCATTCTGCAGATAATTTGCGTTTGCAGGCAGGCCTTAAGCAGGCCTAAGCTTATACTTTTTAATTGACATTGAAGGTAGTAAAGGAGGTAAACGTAGAATCTTCTTGAAACATTTGCCAACGTTGTTTTTTCACATATATATCTTGAAAAATATTGATCATAAGTTAAAAATAAGGGCATTCTATTACAAGAATAGTAATTTACTTCAATTTTTGGTGAAGATTGAACATGGATGGGGTATTTGGGATGCATATTTGAATGGATTTATTTACCAGTTATTTTCAGACGTAACTATTAAGGAAACCACATGTGTGATCTCCGTCCATGCATGCTGTGATCGAAAGTTCGAAACAAGCATGGTATGTTCCAGATAAAAACGGCCAGAAATACCAGTGGTATGCCAAAATGATATTTTGAAAACATTAAAAACGGTCTTGGTTCTTCAGCGTGTGCAATGCGTATATCGCTCACGTTGGACGGCACGTTAAATCCCACTCACAAGTTCATGTGGCTTGGTTAAAAGAAGTCACTTACACTGCGAACTTTTTGTAACCTGCGTCAATATACCAATATATCTGGTGTGGAATAGTCTGTGATTTGGGGGTTGCGGAAAATTCCAAGCCACGTGCTTCACGTTGTGTACACGAAAGAGTAGTACTTTACCGGGCATATCGCGCACAAGTTAACATTTTAGAAAAATGAAAAATGTTGGCGACAATGAAAGATTAAAATTAAGTAACAATGGCACAAGACGTAAAAACAACAACAAAGCAAGAGAATAAGGAACATTCCATAATATCATATACCTATCTGGATAAACAGTTGCAAGGCCAGTATGGCTAATGATACGTGTACTTTTCATTACGTAAGGTAAATGAGAACAACAAAAAAGGCGAGTGGTTTACATGCACTTTTTCATTTCGTTACAAATTAGAAATACAAATTAGAAACGTGCTTGTTGGTAGAAAAAGAAAGTTTCACCTTTCCCGTAAAGAAACCTCATTGATTTAAAGGCGGGGAAAAATGAGCTAAGAATGGTTTTTACCTACAGTTTAGAGCTCATTCACATTTTGATTCTGCGCTGTGGTCTACTTAAAATCCAACCTGCACATCTGTCATGTTAACGTTGCAAAGTTCCTTTGCAAGTACATACTGTACAGGCTCTTTGCCTGTACATGGAAGTATGCACAAGACTGATCAGGTATCTGCTACTCTAAGTAACAGTTCCGTGGATTGATTGGCATAGGGCTCGAACTTTTGAATGATCGTAGAAGGAAAGAAAAGCGGGTGAAAACATTTTTGGAAGTTGTAAAAGGGGTTTTGTTTTTATGATTTGGTCCTTTGCGGGATATTGATAGGGTGGAAGAAGTTGTTCCGTTTCTGTTTTCTTTTTTCTTTTCTTTTTTTTCTTACGATCGTATCTTTTTCACGGTCGCACGGATTTCCCGCGAGACTCAAAATTTCCTCCCAGCTTCCCGGCTTTTTCCAGCCCTGGCGAACGGCCTCGCGAACGAGCTCGTAAGTGCACTTCGGACAGGCGCGCTTCCTCCTCTAATTCCTCCTTATCTTCTGGTGATCGCGATTGCCATCGGCGCCAGTGTGGTTCGCAGCAGCGTGAGCAGGACACGGTCCTTGGATAAATTAAGAACTCCTTAGAGCGGCTATTATCAGACCGGGCACCTCCAGCGCCGCAGGGCCTGTTGGTATCCTGAGCCGACCCGGCAGATGATCAGCATCACCATCCCGGGATGTGGATCTCCTTTCCCATAGCGGCGTGTCTCAGAGTACCCCGGCGACATGTTCGCCGTCTCGCAAGCAGGGAGAGGCCCCCTCGGAGGTGTAGGAAGCCTCTGCGAGATACAGACATTTCAGTTGGGGCGCTTGAGCGCACAGCCACCATGCTCTATGGGACGTTAGACTACAGCACGTGCCGGATCCTGTTTCATCCACGGCAGAAGCATCGGCCTCTCAGCTTCTCAGAAGCGGTCACACGGAATATCCGACACTGGAGTACACCCCTTGCGGGACATGTGGTCAGGGTGCGCTCAGACAACTCCACTACAGTGGCATATATCAACCTGGCATGGGGGTACCAAGTCGGCAGCCCACCTTTGGCATGTACAGTATGGGACCGACCTCATCCTCGTCTGCCAGTGTTTGCGGATCACGCTCCAAGTGGCGTACCTTGTGGATCAGCAGAGTGTGGTGGCGGACGCATTTTCCCCGGGGATCTACAGTACGATACCAGGGGTTGGACCTTAGTGCATCGTTTTGCTGACCATCTCTTGGACCTGTACCAAAGGCCTCAGGTAGATATGTTGGCATCTCAGGCAGACGCACGTCTCCCCACCTTTGTGTCATGGTATGTGGTGCCCGTGGCATGGAAAGTGGACGCCCTCTTCTTCTCGGAACAGGCCTCTCCATGTACCCTCTCCACTATTTGCACTGATCCGCACGGTTCTGTGCTGTCTGCAGACCGCACCGTCGGATCTCCTGCTCGTCGCCCTGTGTTAGCCGAACTAGCCGTGGTTTCCGAGGTGACAACTGTTCACCTCGGCTTTGAAAGAGGCACTACCACGCTGGATCGTGGCGCTGATCTAGCCTCATGTCAATCCGACTGAGCGCGTTCGAGCCCACGATGTGCAGGGCACATGACATCAGCGGTGTGGTTTGACAAGGTACCTTTGGAGGACATTCTCGCCGCAGCTGTGTGGAAAACGCCATTCTCTTCATCTTGTGTTACCTCATGAACATGCCGGCGGTCTGCCTTCTTTTGAAGAGATGCCAACCCGCCTCCAACACCCCTGTGTCAGCAATGCATAGGTTATATGAGGTGAGGGACTACATGCTGTGAAAACTTCCTGGTTTGGGAATTCGCTAGCGATATACTCATCATATAACGACCCGCCCGCCTCCTCACTTCCGGTCTCTAAGCGTGGTCCTCAGAAGCGTTAGGTACGCCACGATTTTATTACACAATTGTTTCCGTTCGCGCCTTCCTCGTTTCGAGCACCGGACTCGTGGAACTTAACGCGACACCCTATCTGTCGTCTACTTGTGTACACATTTATTAGCATTCTTTTCTGTTGCCATTCAGTGACATAGGGATGAGAGCTATATGCAAAACATTTAACTGATTGTTGTAAAATATACAGTGAAAATCATTAAAAGGTATGTCCAAAAGTTGAGTGTGTCATCAAAGTAGGATGTGCTGCTTGAAGAATAAAAATAGCCTTTATGGTTCATCTTCCATCATTTTCTTTCATTTGATACCAATGTGTATAATAGCTTGCTATGCCACATTTCATTAAATATTTTATTATTTAGAGTATTACTTACGGTAGAAAGAAGAGCGAGTTTTTTCGGTTAAAAGTTAGCAGAAATAAACCCTGTGTGACACTTTTGTGTGAACACTGCTACATGTACAATGAAACTCCTATGCAAACACATTTCCTTTGGAAATTAGGCTATACTTGAACAAATATACTCCTGTGCAGGAGATTTAACACATTCTGCAACTATAAGAAATATAACCAGTCCTTTGCTCCAATTGTCAATCAGATTTACTGCATTCAAACATTTAATCCAGCTCAATTCTTTTGTTAATTACTGTGTTGATAATTTCCTAATTTTAAATGTTTCATAGTCAAAGGAAATGGTCATTAATTTTAGAAATAATGCCACCCCTCTACCTCCTGTGCAAATCAAGGATTCTGTTGTTGACCGCATTCATACGTATAAATATCTTGGGATGGTGATTAATGACACTTTGACATGGGGAGATCACGTATATATTGTGAGAAAGAAGCTTAATTCTAGATAGTACTATCTTAGGAAACTTGCCAATTTTGATGTCTGTCCTGAAATATTGTCCATGTTTTACTGCTTGAGAGGAAATGTTAGTCATATGGAGAAGAAATGCAGTGATAGCATCATCAGAAAAGCAGGACGTGTGATTGGGGGAGTCTCAGCCTTCCCTGGATTCTATTTATGATGAGCTCTTAAAGTGATTGCGTGTGTAGGCAAAAAGGAAAAACATTGAAATTTCATCTCCAAAAGTTTGGTAATGCTTTTAATTGCACCATTCAGACAACCAGGAAAATAAATAGGTCTCAGTTGGTTAATTCTGCCATATGATTTCAAATTCTTCTGACCCAACAACAAAACGTATAGAATACGATGATGTAGTGGTTCACAATTTCAATCAAATCAACGGTATGCTTCTTTGAACAAACCAATAGGAAGTGTACTAGTATTGAATATTCAGTTACTCAAAACAACTCAGGATCACTGACCAGCAATGTTGTGATCAGTTCGTAGGTTATTTGTAAATACAGTGCTTTCTTTCACCAAATACCACAATTCCAGGTACCGACCAAGGAGCGATTACTTGAGTAGTATGTTTTTGATACACAAGTGAGATCTGTACTGTTGCATATATTCATTATGTAGACACTTATAGTTAGAGGCATTAATTTTCAAGTATGATTTCTCTTTTTTACTGTTTTAATGCCAATCCTGTTGCTTTTCAAAGTAGTTACTGTCATTTTCCTTCATTGAAAAGTGTAGTCCGTCCATGTACAGTACAACATGGCGTGTACATTTTAAAACAAAGAAAGGTTTAAGATCAAACATAATCTTATCCTTCTAGTTTTTCAGTACACATGCAATCACTTTAACCTCAAAACTGTAATTTCTCATGGATGATCAAAGTCATTCCCACTCTAAAATCCAATAGATACCGTGACTCATTCCTGCCACGTGCAATTAAATGTTTAATGAAAATTTTACCAGTTTTTTTGGCTGTTGTTAGCTCATACCAGCATGCTGGTGTGAGCTTTTGGGATCACGCAGCATCACTCTGTCTGCCTATCTGTCTGTCTATCTGTCTGTCTATCTGTCCACAATTTGTTCTGGATGCTTTTATTCTGGCATGCTTTCATGAATTTTGTCTGAAACTTAGACAAAATGTTTGTTGGGTGTTGGACCATTTAGGGTGTTCAGGAATTTTTGGTCCAAGGTGTGTGCCCTTTTGGCCCATTTATGAAATTCTACAAAATGCTTCTCCTCCTACAGATTATATTTTACAATGTTGATGGCTTGTCACAGTGATTCTCAGTTATTGGTCCCTTCAGGGTGTTCAGGAATTGGTAGTCCAAGACTCCATGTGGACCCAATGGCCCATTATGTAAAATTCTGTTTGAAATGTTGTTTCTCACACATGCATCCATGGGTTTATTTTTAACTTGGACACAATAATCCTTGGGTGGTAGTTCATGTACAGTGTACAAAAACGTTTCAGTCTAAGGTTCCATGTGTACCCTATGCTCCATTTTAGGAAATTCAACAAAATTGTTCTTTTCCTACCTATTCTCAATGTTGATGGTTTGTCATAATGATGCTCTGCTAGTGGTTGTCTTAGGGTGTTCTTGAATTTGTAGTCTATGGTACCATGAGGACCGTATGGTCCGTTTTATGGAATTTTGCAAATTGCTCCTCCTTCTACTGTTAAAGTGCCCCTTTAAACTGTCATACACACCTCAAATATCCCTGTTGTGCATGAATGATAATTGAGTAATGGGACAGTGTCAGTTGGTGCGCTAACTGTATTGCCCTCAGCTATGTTGACCAGTATACGGACTTAAAGGGGCACTTTGAGTCATTTCATGAAGTTCAGTTCGTCTTCACAAACAAGTTTCTAGTGACTGATCAATGTTCAACTAAGAGGGCCCCATTATGAGTCACATGTGAATGACCACTAATGAGTGTGTAGCTAATGATTTAAACTGGTTTTGGAAAACTTGTGATCATTCACTTTTCCACATTAGTAACAATTCATATACCCACAGCCAGTACAAACCAATAAGAAAAATTAGTAAAAATTGACAGTTTTCATAATGATTGGACATGAATAGTGATGCTGATTTTAAGCATTGTTATTTGGTAGTACCCATTAAAAATCAAAATTTTTACAACTTTAATTTATTAACAAAGATCAAACTTCTGCACTGTTGGGGCTCTAGTTTATGAAATTTTGAAAATTGTGCAGTCCCACAGATTCTCTTGTACAATTTTGATGATTGGCACTATGATACTCAGTGGTACCTATGATTTGACATAATGATACATAAATGGTACCTTCAGGATGTTGAGGTATGAGCTTCTGTACCAATGGTGCTCTAGTTGTTTTTATTTTTACGTTGGAAGTACTCAAATTTCTATGATGGAGTAATTAAGTTTTAAGTAGCCCCGTTCAGAAAATTTTGGAAAACAAGTTGCTTTCAGCAGGGGAATTCTTCCATATGATTTCAAACTTTTACAACATGATGGCTTAAAGTGGGGGCTTCAATGATTTAGTGGTTGGCAGTTTTCATTCAACTTAAAAGTGCCTTTTTTTGGATAAGCCAATGTGAAGTATACTAATTGTGAATATTCAGTCGGTTGAAACAGTGGATTGCTGATGCCATAATAAGGTGATCAGGATATACTGTAGTAAATACATTGGCCTTATTGCATTTCATGCAGCGATTCCCATTAATGATCAAGAAGCTGCAACTTGAGTAATGTGTTTTATATAAACCAGTAAGACCAGCAAGGTTGCATATTCATTATGCACACTAGTGCATTCTGCTTCATGTACAAAGAATATACTGTTCATGATTTTCATGTACAGTGTGCCCAATGGACCATATTATGAAATCATGCAAAATAAAATGTTTCTTTTTGTGCAGATTTAACTTCACAGTCTGGAAATTTTGTCATGTTAGTGCAGTGATTGTGGAACCTTTTGCAGTTTTCAATGCTTGTGGGCCTAGCTTCAGAATGCACCATATGGGCCATAAAGTATCACATCATGTGAAGCAATTTTTGGTTTCGTTGATAATCGTAACCTTTGTGATCATGATATGTGTGTGTATACAGGTATGTGAGCATCTGTGTGAGTATGTTTGTGATGCCCTACCTTGTAAACATATCTCAAGAAGGGAAACTTTGACAGATCTCATATTTACTACGTAGGAGTACCATATTGAGAAGAAGAATCTATTGTTTTTTATGGGGTCAAAGGTCATTCGGGGTCAACAGGGGTCAAACTGAAAAGTTTGTAAACATGATATCCCAAGACGGGAAACTTGCACAGTTCTCATATGTACTATGTAGGTTAACCACATTGAGTAGAAGATTCCTGTTGTGTTTGGTGGAGGTTAAAAGTCATTTGGGGTCAACAGGGTCAAACTGTGAAAACATTGTAAACACAATATCTTAAGAAAGGAAGCTTGGATATTTCTCATATTTAGTCTGTAGGTGTACTACATCGAGTAGAAGAACCCTGTTGTGGTTGGTGGAGATCAAAGGTCAACAGGGGTTAACCTGAAAATCTTTTGCACAGGATGTGTCAAGGAGGGAAGGTTTGACAGATTTTGTACACGTGTAGGTGCATCACTTTGAGTAGAAGAATTCTACTGGTTTTGGTGCATGTAAAAGGTCATTTGGGGGTCAAAAGGGATCAAATTGTGACATTCTAGTAAACGGATATCTTGAGCAGGGAAGTTTGAAGCTGTGATCTCATATGTTGTGTGTAGGTGGATTGCATTTCTATAACTGTAATATGCAGTAATGCATGTTGAGATATGATTTGTATCAGTAATCATACTCTACATCAGATTCATAAAAATCCTTGTAATGAAATATCAAAACCACAATGCATTTGTGGATTCTGGTTTCTCTGTGGATTAGGTGTTACAACTTGGAGGTTTTTTATTCCTTGCCGCAGGCAGAAGGAATCTATGCAGTCCTGATGTCGTGGGTGTAGAGGTGTGTGTGTGTGATGCTTCTTGTAAACACTGTATCTCAAGAATGGTAACCATGACTGATCTCATACTTGCTGTATGGGTTGGTCATAGTAAGTAGAAGATCCCTATTGTTTTTGGTGGAGGTCAAAGGTCATAGGTCATTTGACGTCACCAGAGGGCAAAATGTGAAAATCTTGTAAACATATCTCAAGAACGGTAACTGTGACTGATGTCATACTTAGTGTGTGGGTTGTGCGTATTGAGTAGATGACCCCTATTGTTTTTGGTTCAGGTCAAAGGTCAATTGAGGTCACCAGAGGTCAAAATGTGAAAACCATGTAAACACATTATCTCCAGAAGGGTAACTGTGACTGATGTCAAACTAAATGTATGGGTTGTTCATATTAAACAGATGATACCTATTGTTTTTGGTGGAGGTCAAATGTCATTTGAGGTCACCAGAGGTCAAACTGTCAAAACCTTTTAAACACAATATCTCCGAACAGTAACTGTGACTGATGGTATACTGGTGTGTGGGTTGGTCATGTTAAGTAGATGATCTGTGATGTTTTTTTGTGGAGATCAAAGGTCATTTGAAGTCACCAGAGGTCAAACTGTAAAAACCTTGTAAACTCAATATCTCCAGAAGGGTAACTGTGACTGATGTCATACTTGAGGTCAAGGGTCATTTGAGGTCCCCAGAGGTCAAACTGTAAAAATGTGTAAACACGATATCTCCAGGGGTCTAACCTTGACTGATGTCTTACTTGATGTGTAGATGGTATATACTAAGTAGAAGATTTGTTTTGTTTATGGTGGAGGTCAAAGGTCGTTTGAGGTCACCTGGGGTCAAACCTCTCTAACACGTTAACTCCAGAAGGGTAATGTTGACTGATGTCATACTTGATGTGTGGGTTGGCCATACTGGGTAGGTGATCCCTGTTGCTTTTGGTGGACGTCAAATGTCACGGTCATTTCAGGTCACCAAAATAAAGGTCATTTTGAGTTAAAGGCTTGTGGTGTATCAAGAAAAATAACTGCAGTTGATCTTATACTTGTCATGTGGTTAATTCATGTTTGTTATAATATAACCATGTAGCAAGGAATCACAAAGCCTTTTGGCTTTCTGTTTTGTTTTGTTTTTTTTCAGAACAGTACTATTGTATCGTACTGGAGTCACCTTTTGCTGATCAGCATTCTTAGGGACAAATTGGGGCCCAAACTTTTTTGGGGATGCCAAGTTGTGGATTGATCTTATATTTGTATCTTGTTTAAGACTAAAATGTTACAGTTGCAATCTTCTTACAAGGAACCATAGTGCCCTTGGTCTCTTGTTTAAGGAGGTGGGAAGGTCATGTGAGGTCAGAAGAGATCATAATTTGTATCCTTGTAGACATGTTACCTAATGGTGAAGGGAAGAGTGTTTGAATTTCAAAATTAGTATCTATGGTCCTTTGTTTTCCATGAATATTGAATCTCAAAGTCATTCAAATTGTAGTCACTGTTTTAATGCTGGTTTCATTACATTTCAGAGTCTTTACTGTCATTTTCATTCACTGAATAACAAATTCCATCTATGAACAACCTTATTTGTACAGTAAAAGCGATGTGACATGATAATGAAATTTTGGAGTATTATGTGTATTAATCATTGCAGTTGTTGAAAATAGACTCAAATTCCATCAAACAGTTACAAATTTCCAGACAAATTCCTTTCTCACAGCCACATCATGAATAAACATTTGCAAAGTATGCAAATTTGTGACATCAAGAAAAGGACTCCTAGAATATGTCCTGTTATCCTTTTTTTGAAATCCATTTTTTTTTTTTTTTAAAAATCCATTTTAATTGCCAGAAAGAGTTTTCTTTTGGAAGCAAGTATTTTCTTCTTAAAAAATATCAATGTCACTTATCAGTGTGAAACCCAGTGATTAAGTCATTTAGAGACAAATATATAGGTCTTACAAAAGTAATACTGACACTGTGCAACACTCTACATCATCTGTTTTGCACTTTCATTATGAAAACTTTGAAAAATCATACCTCAAAAATGTTAATAGATATGAACAAAATTCAAATGGATTGTCTTTCATGGTGTCACTCTTCATCTTATGATTGAGGCCAGCTGTTTTCTAGAAGTATGTCATGTGACCTTCAAGAGCAAATGCCATATATTGTGGCAATTATGTGTGCAGTACTACCGGTAGGCACAAGAAATGTGACCTTATGAGATTATTGATTGATGTGTAAATTCATCTTTCCTTGGAAACAAATTTGTGAGCACTGAAGTTATACAAATGTCTGGAAGTAGTTTTTGTTTTACTTTCGCTTTTCTCAACAGCAAATTGATGCTACAGCTGCAGCAGTTGATGAAATTTTGAGCAAAACTAATGAGTTTCTCCAGCCAAACCCAGGTAAAGTATGTTTATCACATTGAGAGATGGACATGCAGTGACCATGTACAGTATTTCTGGAATGTGATCTAGAAACTAGCATTTTACTGTGCAGTTACCTTGTCTAACAGCTACAGTATATATGCTGTCTCTGTGCAGTAAATACACATAGTAGCTGCATGCATTATCATAAATACTGTCCCTGTTGCACAAAATCGTCATGGAAAATATAGCTCATTTTTGGGGTGAAATATTTTGCTGCACCCACATTTTTAGGCCCACATTTATTTAAACCCTTGTTGAAGACCCACTTTTTCCGGCCCTCATTTGTAACTCCCACTTTTTAGCCCTTAGACATTTGCCCCTCAAATTCTTTAGATCCTTAACTTTGAAGACCCTCAATACGTATTGGTTGAAGTTCAAATTTCTTCAGCCATAAAATATTCTAGCCAGAAAACTTTTGAAACTTTGGATCATAAAATGCCCCTGCATTGGCGTGTGTGTGAGCTTCTGCACCATTGGTGCTCTAGCTTTATTCATTTCATATACCTTACCACTCAAGAGGTCTGCAGTGGATTTTCAGGTAAGAACACAGCTTATAGGAGAATTCCAGTCAAGGAACATGTCTTCTGACTTATTTAAGCCATTTCAAACCATTTTCATTCATATTTTTTACATTTTGAAATGAACTTCACATGAGCAACATGATATGTTGAAACTTCCCGCCTAACAGAGTTTCTACAAAATGCATGTATACAAAGGGTGTGGCCATTTTGATGTAGGTGACTGTCATCTCTGTGGCTTGTGACATAGTCGATGACCAGTGATTACCAACATGATTAACCTACATAATTAGTAATTAGACATTCTGTGTATTCAATGTGGCTATCGCAAGATAAAATATGCGATCGATTAAATCGAGATTAAATACATAAGAAGAGAAATTTCTCATCAAAAGGCCACGTTATCCAGCTTACGGCGGTGCAAACAATACTGTAACAAATTTAGTCTGCAAAAGCAACACAAGCCGAACAAAAGAAGAAACAGTAATTTGCCAGAAATTTACTTCGTATTTCTGTTCCTTACTTAATAGAAGAACAAATTAATAAACTAACAAAGTCATGGGAGAAGCCCCAAACAAATAAAAGTGTTAAGAAACTGAAATCCGACCTTGTCCACAAAATAACTTCCCTCACCTTGGCAGCCGGACAACTCTGCTAGACAAGCCCAAAATTAAAACCTCAGAAGACAAATTATCAAGTTGGCATGGAACAAAAGAAAAACCCTTCTCCAGGGAAGCAGTGCTATCAATGATAATGAGAAGAAATGCATGGAATGGATGACAAGGGGGCTCTTTAGATGAATGATGAAAGTGAACAAATGAATGAAATGGGTAATATGGATGAGATGACAAGATGATTTGTAAACCTTTTTAGAGACAGGGAAATAAGCCATCTAATTTCTGATTATGTAGGACAATCAGGTTGGTCATTGTGGGTTACACCTGGTCATTGACTACCACACAACCACAGAGATCACGGTCAATTACATCATAATGGCCGTGCTCCTCATATACATGCATTGTGTTAGAAACTCTGTTGAGCTGGAAGTTTGAGCATATCATGTTACCCATGAGAATTTCATTTCAAAACGTAAAGAATATTCATGAAAATGGTTTGAAATATCTTTAATAAGTCAAAAGACATGTTCCTTGCCTGTAATTCCCCTTTAACTTGTTCAAGTTTATATAAAGCAAGGGTAGCATTAACCAATAAAAAAAAAGACAAAAGACAACACAACTTGGTAAGACAACCAACCAGTTTCAACAAATACTTACCAAGAACTATTTCTGCATGAACGAAGTACTCTGCAACATGTACCACAAGTGCACAGCACAGACACAAGCATGTGCTTGTTGCCCAGGTGAACCAGAAAGGTAAAACCAGTTAAGACAGTCTATTAAAATTTATATTGTTGGCCAAGAGAGGGAGTTGCCAGACCAGGAAGTCTGAAGCCAATCTTGCACTAAATAATGGAGGGGTCTGCATAAGCTTATGAAATGCTATTTTAGTGGCAACTAAGGGAATTCTTGCATTCGTGATCAGCAACCAACCCTCACTGAGTAGTTACTTCAGTTGTAATGAGCCTAGCAACCAACAGTTAATGTGCTCTGCTCTACTGTAGTATACACCTCTCCAGTGGCAAAGCCAGACTTTTTCATTGAGAGGGGGGTTGAAGTGGGGTGAGCATTAGTGACGTTATCTATTAAGCGGAGCGCCACCATCAGTTGGCACATAGCGTACAGAGGAATTTTTTGGATAAAAATGCCTCTCAGATTGCAGGAAATGGCACTTACCAGTCTCTCTGGCATTGTGAGGTCCAGCTAACATTTCATTTTTTGTACACAGGTTTGGAAATTTACATCTCCACTACAATTGGGTTACAGGGGATGATAAGAGAATTACATAGGTTTATAATTCACTGATGGATATCAACATATAATCATTGTTTATGCTACATGCCAAAGAGGGACCTGCTAGCGTTTTAGTCTAGGCTGGTCCTAAAGGTTCGCGTTCTCCACTACATCACTGCGTTGCACGTCCCTCTTGTTAATGACACAATTTGATGGTCATATAGAGAATTCAAAACTTCTCTATTGTCAGTAACCTTTTTCCATGCAAACGCTTAAAATCTGTATGTTTAATGACAGTTTGGGAAGTTCTTGTCTTATGCATATTTTGGCCTATATTTTTTACCTGTGAATTTCATTTTTAGGGGCAAACGGGGGGAAAGACATTTGACAGGGGGCTTGGGCCCCCCCTGCAACTTCCCCTCCCCCATGAGATATGCCACTGTGCCTCTCAAAGCTCCCAGAGAATATGAACAGTTCTACTCACAGCTAGTTAGAACGATATTTAAGCCGCTTATGCACAAAAGATGAGTAAACAATAGTTTCCCTATCTAAGCAAATCTGGATACAGAAGATGCTCGAAGTCAACAGCTTATATACGTTTTATGAGTAGAAGTCTGATGCTACTATGGCTCGTGAATGAAAATTTTGTCGCCAGCTAAAGCTTAAAATTGTAGAATTTGCCAGTCTAAAAAGGGTAAGATCAAGAACAAGCCTGATTTAATCAGGGCCATACGGTATGGGAGAGTTTATTGAAACATTGCCATGTTTTGCAAGTTATGATCCAGAAATACTAATTCAATGATTGGAAACTGGTTTGCAGGCTTCGACTAAACCATTCTTTCTACGAAAAAAAGGAGCTTGAAATTGGATAATCCTGAATTAAAAAATACCAAGTGACTTGTATGCTTGAAGCCACTTTCCTAACAGGCCTAGACTTACATCAACTTCCTATAGTATACTAATGATTGCGACATGTAGGGAATACATTATACGAGAAAATTAAGACACCTGTAAGGCTAGGATGTTCTGTGGATGTACAGTACCTGGACAACTCAAACAAAGTAATGCATAGGCCAGCTTAGGCTACCAACTGAGTACTGGTCTAGGCCAAGCCTATACGAAAAAAGTAAAAAGAAAGCACCCATAGAACTATGGCTGAAAATTTCACTATAACGCATATCAAAACTAGTGCCAGTTAGTTGCGCAGTGGGCATTGTAATGCATTCAAGTACTTGTGCCGTGGGTACATATGAAGAGAGCTGTCACGGATATGCTGAAAGCCCCACGATCAGAAGATAAACAGACATGCTCTGGTATCTACAGCAAGTGCGAAAAACTGACTTAATCTTAGAATACATTCAAATTCTCACATCAACTCCTAATACACAGAGGACTCGTAATATAAACTTTTGTTTCTCAGACTGCATGTAAGCCACTTCTGTTGTCTGTAATCTGTCTAAAAGTGTGCATTTTAATGCTATGTATGACAAGGGAGGTTATCTCGCATACTACCACAGTTCATTGCGAAAGAGCTAGCTGTCAACCAATTCAAGGAATATGCTGGGACATGGTGATTTTGTGGAGAGCCTAACTTCAAAATGTGGTCTTGTTCGATTGATTCATAGGAAAGATCCATGTAATAACTCTTAAAAAGAAAATGACAAACACACACAGAAAACTTTCTCTAAGCAACATGACCCAAGTACTGAAGATTAGTAGTTATGAAAGTATAGACCAGCCACAAATTTAGCTCTAATATGTTTAACCAGTTACCTGCATAAGACATACATCTGTCCTGTGTAAACAAGGTCTGTCAGTATTTAAAAAATTCGATATGGATATATCAATTTGAAAATATGGATAATATCCGGTAGATAGGCTTTTCCTAAATATTTTCCGATGCCGTCATCTGTCAAGTCTCCACATACCACTCACTGTTTGGGACCTAGAAATTGACTATCTGTCACTCAGTAATAAATTCTAAGGTCAGGTTCTGATTACTGTGCATTACATACAGCTTATGTCATAACATATAATCCTTGGAAACTGTATTGTTTTCTGAAGACTTCCTTCAGAAATAAAAGCAAATCCACTTCCACTACGTATTGTATGTACAGTATATGCAAACAACGTAACATACACACTACAAGGGCTATAGGTAGGGACACCGATTTTTTGTGGTGAAAAAACGGAAATTGAACTTTTGAACGACAGAAAGTCACAGAATATCACCTTTAGAGAAACTTTCTACAGTGAGATATTTTGGCAGGAAAAAGTGAAATTAATGAAATGTGCACGGTTTGCAGCCTTAACTTTCTCACATAAAGTTTACAATCGATATATCCAAGAAACTATGTTAACACTTTACAAGCATAATACAAAAGACGACCCAAGCAGACCAGCTGCAGCTGGCTAAAACACCTGATTGAAGCAACCGACCATTCCCCGTGCGCTCTAGCACTGACTACGGTATGCCCATCCCTGGAAAACTCGAGGAGGGTAAGTTGCTAACATTAATGCTACAGTTGCCCCAACAAAGCCGTTCTTTAACTTACTAATAGTATGCTGTTCTTTCAAGGGTGACAAAATATGCAGGTAATCTCTGAGGTGGTTAGGCTATTCCATACATCTAACTACGTTAGGATATAATTACTGTAACTTTTCAGAAGGCTTTGTACAATTTGTTGCATCTATTCAAATGAGACCTTTCGGTACGTGTAAATGTAAAAAATTTATGTAATAAAGTTTGGTTTACATTAAATATGCAACATTTTGTGAATTATTCAAATTTTGAAGCAATATGGAATGATTTCTTTGATCAAACATTCGTTATGCTGATGTAGTGCCCCGCCTCCAAAGTACCAATGTAAAAGATGTACAAGATACCAATGTAGAATGACTGACAGGCGTGGAGTGAATGGGAGTCCATCAGATTCGTTTACCTTTTCCTGCAATTTTTGACAAGTTTATAAGGCATGTGAGTGGCAGGCAGACATTACTTTCATAATTTGATGCAAGACACGCTATAGTCATGATGTAAATGAACTCCGCCTACCTTCACCATTTACAGAGATTGCATTGACATTTGAGAACCCGCAGTGACTGCGCGTGCCAAGTAACAAGCCTCTTGCTGAGATGAGCGGGAAGTTTTAAAAAAAAGAATATGTCCAAGCTTTCTTTGAGCAGCGATTCATTGGTGTCCAATAGCACAGCTAGATGTTTTTGACAAAGGAGTGCCGCTGATTGCGCAGAAAGATACTCAAGCAAAAAGACTCAAAGACTGCTGCTGTTACAATCTTGTAAGCTGGTGTTTAAAATAAATATCGGTGTATACAAACTATATATCATTTGTTTTTAACCATATATCAATGTTATCTATATATCGGTATGAACAAAAATCAATATAGATAATATTGGTATGGCGTTCAATTCTGGATATATCGATAATATCGATATATCAACGGACCTTAGTGTTAACTGCACACTATTGCGTAAGACAGATATATACGCCCTGTAATATATGAACAAAACTATGACACATAACCTCTAGCTAATCAACAAGACAGCTTTGAACAATCTTTTGCTGTGTGCGTGGAACAGTCTAGCCCTATTATGTGTTCTTTATTTAACATATATATTGTCTTCAAATTGTACATTGATCATCTGAAACAAACCCGGAAGTGTTCTTGAGGTCACTGTGTTGGTTGAAATTCTCTCTACAATTCTCTCTACAAAAGACCATGTGGGATATTTTCTTTCCAATTTCAATATTGCAATGCTGCAGTGATTTGTGACAGAGAATCACGGTCAATTACATAATAATGGCCGAACCCTTCATTTCTATTCATGGTGTTAGAAACTTTGCTGGGTGGGAAGTTGTACATATCGTGTTGTCTATGAGAAAATCATTTCAAAATGTCAAGAATATGGACAAAACTGGTTTGAAATTGCTTAAATAAGTCAGAAGACATGTTATTTGCCCGGAATTCCACTTTAAGGTACAAGTTAGTTGCTTTTTGAGTAGTATTTTTACTTTTTTACTTTCAGTCAATCGTGCAAAGTTGAGCACTTCCAGGACCATGAATAAAATGAGAGGACAGACAGCGACTAGTAAATATCCGCAGGTTGAGGGACAACTAGGAGACTGCTTCCAGAAACATGCAAAGGAACTTGGAGATGGATCTTACTTTGGTACTTAGGATCTTGCAGTAGAAATGAGTGTTACATAAATGTTAATCCAGCTACAGTAGCACACTTTTATATGGTTTAGTTGAAATCATAACCTTTGTAATCATGTGCTTGTGTGTGTTCATATGCATGTGTGTGTGTGTGCACTGTCCTCTCGCGAGGGGGAGAGCCTTAGCATCTCCTTCCCCACTTGCGTAGAGCTCAAAATTCTGACACTGTGAGGACATTTGATACCTGGAGCCGGCACCCTCTTCCGGCAATCACGTGCTGCATATTATTGGAAATTACTGGTTATTTAGTAGTAAAGAAAATAAGACCTCCTCTTATTGGTTGTATTTAACTAACCAATCAGAGGAGTTCTTATTTTCTTCCCTTTTAAATAACCAGTAAAATGACCTAAGAAATGAAATACTATGCTCGAAGAAACGAAACACTTGACTTGTAGATAGGCATGTCAATATGGTACTTTTAGGCCAGTTTGAGGCTAAAATTTGTCCATGGGGCCTAATTTTGGTTTTGTGTTTTTGTTACATACTATAAAGTTAGGCTTAGCCTTCGAACAAAATCATGCAATACGACTTCTATCTTTCAAATTCTAACTTTCTCGTTGCTATCTGTAGCACCTAAAAGTCACTGCAACTAAGAATTACTTAACTTGCTTGTCATTTATCTCTTCATCGTTTGTTTGGAGAGGTTTGTGGTTGTTGGGACTATCATTCCCTATCCAATAGGTACAAGAATGTCTATCTGATAGCATTGTCAATTTTGTCCTGTTTGTAGTATGTTACCTTTTGAACTGGTGAGTTTCTTTGATCAATTGTAATGGACTTGAAGACTATATGAAGTCATGTTGAGGGTGAGGTGGTTTTTTATTTTTTTTTTTATTTTAATTTGTCTTTTCTGAAGTTTTCTCTTCCATCTGATGTCAGGTCTGGCTCTGAAAGACTGTGGTGAAGCTATGAAACAGTTGTCGGAAGTGAAGGACAGCTTGGACAACATTGTTTCACAGAACTTTATTGAACCTTTGGAACATCTGAAGAACAAAGAATTAAAAGAAATAAATGTAAGAAATGAAAATGACAAAACCGATCTTTATGAAAAGGACCAAGCCAGAATAAGTTATAGTCCTGCAATTCTGAGTTAGGACCTGCAAATATTGAATACACTTTCACATGACTATTCATCTATTCAAGAAATAATGTATGAACACTATTTCCCACATGTGGTTAAGGTTTCCTGTTGTTTCGCCCCTTTGCAAGTTCACCCCAACCAGTTTATCCTGGTCATTTTGCCCCCTTGCAAGTTCTCCCCAAGTGAAAGTCATTTTGCCTCCAAATACCTACGGGGTGCACCCCCTTAGAGTAACAGATTAATGCGGTAGGAATAGTTTTCAACCTCCAATTTCAAAATAGGAAACATTTTTTGTGTAGCAAAAACTAGTACAGGTGCAATTCAGGCAAGATTTGGAGAAATGAGGAAAGTTTAAACAAGAATACCACCACCATTTCTGTTGTGCTCAGTATCTTTGCTACTTGAAAACCAGTTATTTGCTGTTTTTAAGATATTGTTTTGAGTAAAATTTTATCCAACTGACTTAAAGACGTGTCAATATATGAATCAAGTAAAATCATGATTAATTTAAATTTGGAGAATAGTTCATGACTATACCAGGTGAAATTCAGACACTAAACTGGCAAACTCTTAATGTACTCACCAGGATAGGCACACAGGTGCATCAACTATGCTAGCAACCAATCAGGGGAAAATAACAGGAGAATAAAAACGATGACAAAACACATGATCAACACACACTGAACATAAGAGACCAAAAACATGACATGTAATAAAAAGCCCCATAGCACTATTACCACTGATGTAAAATCTAAGTTTAGGTTTACAGATTAGGGGGCGAACTGGTAGGTTTTTGAGAGTGAACTGGCAAACAGCATGGGGCGAACTGGTAACTTGGGCGAACTGGTACATTGGAATGAATTTGCAAGGGGGCGAAACGACCGGTTACCATGATAAATTGTGTAGTTTTCATGAAGGTAACTTTTGTTGTACTGTCAAAACTAATTGTTCCTATGTTTGACACATTGTAATAATCCAGGTAGTTAGTAAAGTGAAAATGCAGGCAGATGATATGCAGGTGTTAAAATGTTTCAAATGTAGTCAATGATTGAGACATCAATTGTCATCAACAGAATGTCCTAGAGAACCTGGCATTTTGTCTCCATCCTTGTTAGCACCCAAGAAATCACAGCTGCTAAACCTGTTTTGTAATACAAGAATCTGCCATAACAACAGTGATCTTATCATGTGGTCACAATTTAAAGGGAAATAGGGCGTTTAGAATACACCAACATGACATATAAGAGAAATAGCTTTAGTCATTGTTAAACCATTCACTCTCATCAATAAACATCTGCCAAAGCTTCATCTCCTCAAAACATCATGCATGTGATCAGTAATGGAAGATGCATCATTTGAATTTTGAAAAGTTTGGGTGAACAAATTCATGATGAACAACAAAAAACTGAATTTCTATCTGTGAGAGACTTATTTCTTGAAAAGAAGACTACGGTCCTTCCTTATTTTGAATAATCTATCATTCTGTGTCCACAAACATTGGTTTTAAAAATATGGATGTTTCCTGTAAAAAAAAACGCCCTATTTCCCTTTAGGGAAACTCGATGACTCATTTTGTTTTCTGCTGAATGTGCAAATTAAATTCGGAGTCAGAACAGTATTATAGGTGTAAACTAGAATCTTGATCAGGGAATAATTTATCCAGTATTGCATCTCATTCTGCTACACAAAATGATCAAATTTGCTACACAAAGGGAATATTGTGTGTCCCTTTTTGTACATGCAACGAATTGGTTTTCACCGATTTTGCAACAGAAACCTAAAAACTGCTCTGCAAATTTTGACAAGTAAATTATGCCATGTTGATACACTATTGATCCTTTCAGAAGACAAGGACTGAATGCAGTCATGCAAGTGTCTTGAGACATGTGCATCATACCTGATACACCTAATAAGATAAGGTTTGTGTCAGAGACTTTGTGGAACAGTCAGCCTTGCCAGTCTTCAGACTTGTCGTAATGCATGGTATCATGTTATGGATTAGGACATTTGGAAAAGCAGATGAGCAGTTGATCAATAATCAATACTTTTAGCCTTGCATTCAGCATAAGTCAGAACTGCTATAAATATGTAGATATTATGTACATGCTGATCTGTGTGAGCTGTTTAAACACATCCAGTGTTGCAGCTGTTGTGATTTAAAATATGTTTTATAAATCATCTTTAGTATTATGTTTGGGTGTAGAATGGTTTATAGTGTTATTTATTGATTGAAGTAAATTTGTTAATTAACATTTGCTTTCAGCATCATCGTAAGAAGGTAGAGAGCAGAAGACTGGATTATGATGGAAAGAAGAGGAAACAGGCCAAAGGTTGGTCAGCAGTGACTTCTTGTCATTTGGTGACAACACAGTAATAACTGTGTCAACTTCAGTAAATGTTGTGACTTGTAATAAGATCTGAACAGAACATGTGCTAAGAAATATTGGGTGAAACAATATGATCACTAGGATTGACAGAAAGAATAAAATATCATTTAAAGTTCCTTACTTTACATAAAGTCTGTAATTTATAAATAGCCAGCTGTTCACTTTGACACAGAACACGCAATCAGGGAGGTCGAGGATTCAAGCTTCTAGTCAATACCACTGGTTTATCTCTGATTAAAGTTTCATCATGATGAAATTATTTTTGTCATTTGTCAGCACTGTGAATGCTACTAAGTTGGATCAGTTTGGAGGAAAACCGTATGTTTTTGCCTTCTGTATTCATTACAAATTTGATGTCACATTTAAGTCTTGAATATTCATTAAAAACCTGATGTGATATTACAGCCTTGCATATTCATTACAAACCTAATGTCACATTGGTGACATTACATTCATGTATGCAGTACAAACCTGATATCACATTAAGCCTCATTATAAACCTGACGTCTCATTAAACGTGTGTATGTTCATTAAAACCTGATGTCACATTCACGTCCTGTATGTTCATTTACAAACCTAATGTCACCTTGAAGTCAGGTGTATACTGTACAATTCTGATGTCACGTTAAAACATTCATTACAAACCTGGTGTCACTATAAAGTCTCATATATTCAGTGCAAAGTTGAAATCACATTTTTAACACATTATTTTCACATTAATTGACATCACATTAATGTCCTGTGTGTTCATTGCAAATCTTCTGTCATATTGATGTCCTCCATACAGTACAAAACTGATAGTAACATTGAAGCCTTGTATATTCATTACAAACCTAATGTCACTTGAAGTCTCATATATGTAGGACAAACCTGATGTCACATTAAAGTTTTGAATATTCAGTAAAACATATTCAGTACAAACCTTGTGTCACATCAAACCCTTGTTTATACAGTGCAAACCTAATGTCATATTTAAAGCTGGAATATGAGTTGAAAATTTGTCAGTGAAAATCAACTTCCACAGAATTTGTCACAACCACTGCAAACAAACTTTGTATGAGCCCCATTTTTGCAACGTGAATATTAATATCCATTTCCATTGGTTTGTTTGATTTCAAGAAACTGTAATTGACTGCTCTGCTTTCTTAAAGAGTCTGAATTTTGTGGGGCCAACAAAAATGTCAAGACAATGTTTGCATTCAAATATCTGGAAGATGAGTGCATAGTTCTCTTTCAGATTTGTTTTTCTAATGTCACATTTAAGTCTTGTATTCTGAGTACAAGCCTGATATCATATTAAGACCTTGCACTGTATATTCACAAACCTGATGCCACATGAAGGCCTTGTTTATTCATTGTAAGCCTCCCTGAATTCATGTTACTGTTAGGGTTATGTACTGCAATCTAAACTTTTTTAATCATTCACCCTACTCTTTTGCTATTGGGTGAAGGTGTTATTTATCTGGCCATTGCCTGTCTGCTGGTAACAGCAAAGTTATGTTCTTCATTTGTAAATGTACTGCGGTCGTAGTTTTCCTGCTATCTGTTGCTCAAATGAACAGTGGTACATGTGAAAGCAATTCACTTTCACATTAATTAAACAAGATGTATCACATGCAGAAGTCAGGCATTCCCCTTTTCAGGTTATTGGTTTGGATGGACTGACACTCACTTAGAATGAAACAGAAAAAAAAGCAAAAAGACAATACAAAGTTTGAGGTAAACGAGTGATAGTATAAAAATATACGCTACATGTAAGCAAAATCTACAAAAACAAGCCACATGACATCCAAAAGCTACATAAAACAAGCTACAGAAAAACAAAAACACCAAAAGCAAAGGCTACATAAAGAAGCTATAAAAACCAAAAATTCCAAAAAGGCATACTCCTGCCACAGAAAGATGCTACACAAAGCAAACTGACTTCAAACAAGCTACTTGAAACAAAACTACATGAACACATAGCTACATATAAAGAAAAATGAATAAAAGAAGGCAAAAACCCAAAAGGATGTAGACAGTAAAATACCTATAAAATCTCATTGCTGTTGTTATGTTTTGGGTATAGGATACAAAATGTTTACTTTCAGTATGATTCATTTGGTTATTCTCACCAAATAATAGTCTGTCCATGGAACAAGGGTACATTTTGAATTGTGGTGAATGGAAGGACACATTTTTGTGGGTGGCATTTGGTTTTGTACAATGGCTTTGTTTTTACTGATTTTTTTCCTTTATTGTTATATTTTCTAATTGAAGAAAATGTTCACTAAATAAATGCTTCTATTGAACCTGGTGGTGTGGCGTCAACACAAGCTTCTTATTGATTCGTGGATGCAAAAACAGAAATGACATGTGATTCTTGAAAAAGGAAAGAAAAAGAAAACATATGATGAATGGAAGTGACATGGATAGTGAAAGTGAGCTGTACAAAGTGAAAAAGTTAATACTCTGTAATGGCAGAATTCTTATCTTGCTACCCATTGACATACAGATAACATGAGGATGAATAATTCTAGCCCCAATACCTGCTTCAGGATCTGAAGTGACCAAGTCACCATGTTTAGCAATTGTTTAAACAAAGTGGCTTCTCTGATCTAGCATTGTAGGTCAATTGAAGGTCGATATGCTCAAGTGACTTGAAATGACTTGAGCAACTCAACTTGCATGTGGAAGGGGACTGGACTCGAGGTCAGTTAATGACTGACATGACCAGTGAGAGATTGACTCAACCCTGACTCCACTAGTAGAAGACTGGACTTGAGCAACTCAACTTGCATGTGGTAGGGGACTGGACTGGAGGTCAGTTAATGACTGACATGACCAGTGAAAGATTGACTCAACCCTGACTCCACTAGTAGAAGACTTAAGCAACTCAACTTGCATGTGGTAGGGGACTGGACTGGAGGTCAGTTAATGACTGACATGACCAGTGAGAGATTGACTCAACCCTGACTCCACTAGTAGAAGACTGGACTTGAGCAACTCAACTTGCATGTGGTAGGGGACTGGACAGGAGGTCAGTTAGTGACTGACATGAACAGTGAGAGATTGACTCAACCCTGACTCCACTAGTAGAAGACTGGACTTGAGCAACTCAACTTGCATGTGGTAGGGGACTGGACTGGAGGTCAGTTAATGACTGACATGACCAGTGAAAGATTGACTCAACCCTGACTCCATTAGTAGAGGACTGGACTTGAGCAACTCAACTTGCATGTGGTAGGGGACTGGACTGGAGGTCAGTTAATGACTGACATGACCAGTGAAAGATTGACTCAACCCTGACTCCACTAGTAGAAGACTGGACTTGAGCAACTCAACTTGCATGTGGAAGGGGACTGGACTCGAGGTCAGTTAATGACTGACATGACCAGTGAGAGATTGACTCAACTCTGACTCCATTAGTAGAAGACTGGACTTGAGCAACTCAACTTGCATGTGGTAGGGGACTGGACTGGAGGTCAGTTAATGACTTACATGACCAGTGAAAGATTGACTCAACCCTGACTCCACTAGTAGAAGACTGGACTTGAGACTCTAACTGATCACAACACTCTACCCTGCAACACGCATGGTCTACAGTTAAATACTACATGCTGACTAATATGCTAAAAAGTATTGTAATTCTAAAGCTCCATATTAACATAAAAAGTAAAATAGATAAGAAGGATACAATACTTTTGTTGAAGAGAAAAAGGCAGGTTTGCATATAGTTCTGATAAACATTTGGAGTTGACTTTTGTATCGTGTTTGACTGTGTGTCACAATAGTTCTTTGATACTGAATGTCAAGTTTATTCAACAAAACAAACTTGAAGCACTATCAGTGTTTTAACAAATTACTTAAACACAAATAGGTAGCCTTTATGGTTTTAATGATATTTGTAGACCTTTGTAATCATGCATGGCATGTGTGTGTGCATTTGCAAATGGTGGAGAATAAGGTAATTCTGGATTACACCTTCCAAATGAGGCAACACTGACAATAGAGAAATACCTCAATTAGAATAGCACTATGACAGTGGTATTTACATCCCCTACTATGATGTGAATGTGCTTAAGAAGTTTCTTTACCTTGTTTGGCTGGTTGAGAGTTTTTTTTGTGTGTGTGTAAGTTGTCTGAGGGAGCTATTTTACACATGGTATTCCGTCAACTCAATGCTTGTGTAATTCTTCATCTCTACTCCCTGAATAAAGTCTGACTTCCTTGATTGTGCAGTGGAAATTCCATTGACACTATGCTAATATGGGTATACAAAACAGTGATTACTTTGTCAGTGGTGGTACAAACATTGTTGCATGTTGTTCATCATATAACCCTTTCACGACCTTCGTTTTCAGTGAAACTAAAGTTATTTACAAAGCCAAATTTTCTCTCTTTTCATCTTTTTCATGAAAGTCTCCTTGTGTATGAATGAACAAGGTTTATCAATGCTGACCCTGTGCATTAACTAGAAAAAAAAAAAAAAAATGGAAACTCTTGGAGGTTAATGCCATCATTGGATACACTCAGAAAGCCTCATCGTGAATCTGTGCATGAACCCTGATCGTGCATTATCCTCTTATTAATGCACAATCCATCATTGATTAACCTTTAGTAAATGTCTCCATTTGACAGTCAAGAAAGTGTTTATCATTTTTTTGGTGAGATTCTGTGTCTTTAGACTGATTATTAAAATGTATATTATGTTCCAGGGGTGATTCTTTATCACTTCTGTTATAGTAGTGAACTCTTTCAGAAAGAATACATGACATTTCAAAACATACCTCAATTTCATAGCATCAGCGTGTTAGCAGGAACTCCTTTTCTATGTCCACCTTCCCATCAACAAGATATTCTTTTGTTGTGACAAACAAATGTTCAATCAACTTTACTTGATCAGCAATATTACCATAGTCTGCCTACAAATCTTTAAAATGTATATATGGACGGATTTCTCAATTTGGTGGTTCTGAATGTATTTTTCCCACTGATTGCAAGAATGTTGCTATGTATGGGTGTTTGTGGGTGTGTATCTGTGACACTTGCTTGGGCTCCAATAGGAGAGTTGGATGAAAGTCAATCTTGGTATGTATGTTTGCCATATTGAGAAGGTGTGCCCTATAGATTTTGGTGGGGGTCACATGTTGTCTGTGTGTCTGTGAAACTTGCTTGGGTATGCTCTAACTCAATAAGAGAAAGTCGGATGAAAGTCAAACGTGGTATGTAGGTCTGCCATTAAGAAGATGTTCCCTATTATTTTGTGGACATTAAAGGTCATCTGGGGGAAAAGTCTGAAAACGTTTTAACATGATATCTCAAGTTAGAAAGTATGGATAAAGTTAACACTTGGTATATGGATGGATTATGGTAGTGGTGCCTTTAGGGTGTTCAGGATTTTGGGGTCCATGGTCCCAATGGGCTGTTTTATGAAATCATGCAAAATGCCTCTTCTCATACCGATTGTATGATACGAAGTTAAAATTGTGTCACATTACTATTATGGTAGTGCTTTCTTCAGGTTTTTCAGGATTATTGGTCCCATATGGGCGATATGGACCGTTTTATGAAATTATGCAAAAGGTTCCTTTTTTGCATATTTTGCTTTGTGAAAAGCACAATGTGAGAGGCTTGTCAAATTAGCATTGTGGTAATGGTAACCCCAGGGTGTTCAGGATTTTTGGTCGAAGGTCCAAATGGGCCATATTAGTCCTTTCATGAATTCATGCAAAATGCTTCTTTTCAGGTATGATATCAGAAGTTATTTGGGATTACCAGAGGCAAAAAAGTGAATTTCTTTGAGTTGCTGTAACTTTGCGTCCATTGTTCAAATGGTGACACAATTTTATGATAAGATATATTTTGTAGGTAGAGAAATGCAGTAACATTAATCTCTTTAATATGAAAGGGTCAAAAGGTCGGAAATAATGTTTTATTCATATCTCTCCAACAAAACATTTCCAGAGGGTGGTGTATTCGAAAATTTTGTTTGTCTCTGTGAGGTGCATATGATGACCTCAGTTGACCCCGCTTGACCTTGTTTGACCTTTGTGACCTTTCTGTGATGTGTGGATAGGTCTTGTAAAGACAAACCTTAAATCTCATAATACTACCCTCCCATGATGCTCCTTAGTCAAGTTACTGACATTTTAGTGAAAACACATGAAAGTAAGTACAGCAACACAGGTTGTGCTGAACATAGACTCAGTATATATGCACACATATGCAAGTTGTTGTGTAATTGCTTCTGCATAGAAGCGACACACACAGAATTACTGTACTGTGCTCTAAGTAGAAATAGGAATTTCCTTCCATATCATCAGGACCTGGTTGTTCACAATTGATTGTCCTTCCTCCCCCCCCCCCCAAAAAAAAAATATACTATAAGCAAACTTTGATATGGTAGGAAGGCTGCTAAATGACCTGGATTTTCACCACTGCTTGTGAATTCTGACCTCCTTATCTGAGGCTGTCTTTAGATGGAAATAAGGCATTTGTTTTACAGAAAACAACAATATTTCTAAAACCAATGTTTATAGACATAGAAGGATAGATTATTCAAAATAAGGAAGGGCGTAGTCTTCTTCTCAAGAAGTAAGATTCTCACAGATAGAAATGCAGTTGTTTGTTGCTCAAGAGTAATTTGTTCACCCTAACTTTTCTAAAGTCAAATAATGCTTATCACTTATCACTTGCATAAAGATTTGAGGGGATGAGCTTTTGCAGATGTTTATTGATGAGGGTTAATGGTGAATGCTGCTGTCTAGTTCAGTTCTATGGTAGTGGAGTACGTTAGGCCTATCAGCATTCTTAAGAACAAAATGGGGTTCAAACTTTTTGGGGATGTGGCAAATTGTGGATTACCCTTGGTTAAGACTACAGGGCTATAGTTGAAATAATCTCTGCGCAAGGAACCACAGAGCCCATGGGGGTCTTGTTCTTTTTCTGGTAAAACAATGGAGGAGTAGTGAAAGTGACTGTGGGTCAGTTTCGGACTATCACATTTCAATCTTACGGCATCCTCGGTGTGTTTGGAGCTTCGCGAAGGAAATGAGTCAAGGAATTGCAGTCAACAGGTGAAAAACCTCTTTAGGAGAAAACCCCTTTAATACTAGGAAGAGGGCATAATTGCCTTGTTTGTCCAAGATAAACTATTGCCTGCCTATCTAACAAAGTAACTAATTAACTAGTTAACCCTTGACTATTATTTACTGCACACTAGGAAACTTCAGGTTTTCCAAGCTGATGCTTTGCTCTTTTTCTAGTCTGGTTCTTGCTGGAAAATTACTCAAGTGTGCAACGTTAAAGCATGTGCTTAATAGACACAGTAAGAGTAGTAATCTGCAGGTGGCACCGGCCTCTTAGAAATGCTAGCCTTACCTTACTATAAATGACATAGACATAAAATGGGTGCAGCAGTGATCTTATATTGTGATGGAATGTGGAATCACCAGGGCCCTATTTTCTATGTTCTGTAGCTTTACGTTTAATGATCATCTGCTTCAGTGGCAGATTTTATTTCTTGGTAACTATAGGGTATGTTTGGTCTCATGTAACCCTTGCTGATGAGTTGTTGATGTTCGAAATTGTAACATCAAATTCTCATTTGTTATTTTCAGGCTGTAGTCTGTCACTTCTCTTTACCAATTTTCATGGTGGTTCACTGTCCAGTGACCATGTATCTTGAAAATAGTTCAAGAGCTTATCAAGGAACAGTTGTGCTTTCAATGACTTTGTAACCTTCATAATCATGATGGCGTGCATGTGCATGCATGTGTTTTTCCCTATAATTCTAGACAAGGGTGATGGGACAATTTTACGCAAACATATCAACACTTAGATTTGATGGTCTTTCAAAATCCTCTCCCCCTAGTTCATGGTTTTCTTAGCCAAACAATATGTAAAATGTAAAGAAATACAACATTAAGTGTGGGAGTGGAGGTGCTGTTGGAATTATTTTTGTCTAAGATTGTAGCATTGATATCTCAGCAAGAGAACTATGGACCATATCATCTCTGCGACTACAATAAGTATAAAAACTCTTTTGTTTCTTTTGGTCATTTGATATCAACAGGGGTCAAAGTACAAAAAGTTGTGTGCATGCTCTCTCTCAGGAGAGATTCCCCTTATTAATGATAAGTTCAATGGTACTGTATACTGCACAGAGTAGAACCCTGTCAAGTGTTGGTTGAGGGTCATAGTTCGCTTGAGGTTTACATGAGTCAAAACTAAAAAAGCTTGTGAAAATGATATTTTAGTTATTGAAGCCTCAACTGATCTAATATGCAGCAGTTTGACTACTTTGAGTAGAAGACTTATGTTGTTTGGTTAGAGTTTTATATTTTTGTAGTGGTACATATTGAGTTGAAGAAATCTACAAGTTTTAGTACTTGTAGACCACATCTCTGATAGTATTGAATATTGCATCCATAAGAACTGCTAACATAAAGCAATTGCATGTTATTAAACAGGAAGGTGTATTTGGTCACATGTCATTTGCTGTTAGGTTATCAGATATGTTTGGAAACTTTTGCTGAAAATCCTGAATATGTCATTCAGTGGCTCTTCACGTAATGTGTTGTGATAGAATACTCTGCCAAGAAAGCAAGTGAACACTGACACTTTCAGATTTAAGTAATACTTTATAAAAGGAGCATATCTTTATGTGTATGTTGCACTGTTTATCATAGTCCAATTTCTTTTCTATATGTATTAATAACAGTGAACAGGTAGGTTAGGTTACATCATCCAAAATTTGAAACCGCAGTGCATTTTGCACCGTGGTTATATAGTCAAAGATTATTTAACTGCTAGTATAGGTCACATACAAAAACCTAGGTAGGAATATATACAATTTAATCAGTTAAGTCCACAAGCCCGTAAATTTTGGATGTTTAAAGTCATGATGATGTCAGATGTTATCAAACTAGCAAAGTTTTCCAAGAATGCAACTTTCTTATTATTCACATTATGTATGGCCATTTGTCAGTGCAAAGTTGTCACAACACAAAATGTTTGGATGTACATCAATGAAACATGGTGCATGGTGATTTTGACATTAGAAGCTGCTTGAAAGAAAATGGTTATTTCAAGGCTCTTGTGATGCATGAGTATGTGTAATTAATTGTAGGTATTAAGAAGTTCAAAAATATCTAATACAAAAATGTACTACAAAAGTATCTCTTTTGCTCTTTGTTGCTGTGCCATTTGTCATATTCTTTCACCTTTCTTTTCTCTCCAATTTCACTTTCATATTACTACACATCACCAGGAGGTAATTATACCATTTTCTCATTCATTTTCATAATTTTGTGTCGCAAGTTACTCTGTTATGCTTCCCTGATTAAAAGCTTACTTTCCCTTAATCTTTCAAGCTTTTTCTCCTTTAATCTGTTCTTACACAAGTAACATTGCTTGTTAAAAAAAAAAAAAATGTCTACACTCATTGCTATGAATATAGTGTGAGGCTTCACAATTTATTACCTCTGGCTTACTGGTAGTTTGAGCTGTAACACTACTGCATGGTGTCACAGAAGGCCACTCTCTGCCAAGATTGTATTCAACTAGTCTACTGGATTTCACTAGCTAGTCAATGTTTTATGATTATTCTGTGTGATTACTAGTAGTAGAGCTATGTCAGAAGTGTTGCTTTCTATGTGAAACTTTACCGTGTCTTTTAGAAAAGCCCTAAGAATTTGTGATAGTGTCTTGTGTAGTTAAAATGCATTATTAAGATGAACCTTGTTTTAGTTGGATTCAATGGTCAAGGATGTGGCAAACTGGCCAATAATTAACAAATTGATTTGGGGTGTCATTCAAGCAACTTTGAATCATTTTTTGTTGTCAAGTTTCCTTTCATCTTATATATCAAGGGTATGGCTGTATACTTGTCATTGGCTGGTTTGACTATTTTTAGATTGTTGCAATTGATTGCAAATAACATAAGAAAATGAGCATGAGTCCTATACTGGGTTAGTGAGATGACATTCTAATTTGCGACTTTGTATCTGCTGGAGTGAGAGAGTGACAAAAATTTTCATGAGTAGCTGATTTATAGAATTGTGGAAACACTATATACCTTGTTTTTATTAGCTAGTGACCTGTCTAATTTGAGTTTGGCAACTCCTGGCAATATCCTGTCATTTGGCATAGTGCCATAGTACCTCCTTTTATGAATGTGTATGGATGTTTAGCATGCCATGCCCCTCAACTTCCATTTTCTCTGTAGTGTGCTTATCCCACATTTCAATGTGTGAATGGTCTTTGCTTTTCTGTATGGTGTGTTCATGCCCATGTTTAATGTGAGTTTTTGTAGCTCTCTGTGGTTCACAATAAAGTTTTTACAGAAGTGGTACATTTGGTGAAACTGATCCTGTAAATTTCTTTGCAGCAATTTTGAACTGTTAGTTTAGTGCTTTCAACAAAACATGCATGCTTGTGTGTTGTTAGTGTTACATTTTTTTCCATTGACTTGCTAACAGAACCATCACAAACATATGTTTCAGCCTTTCTGTCTGTTTATTAACATTCTTTGTATTTGTGATATTTTTAAGAAGAAACAGACCACAAATTTGTGCTTCCTAATTCCTTAATGTCTTTTATGTTAATTCCAAACATAATTGCCTTTGGTAAATAAAAATTCATATTTAGACATGTTCTTCACTTTATCAGGTATGACGTAATTCTTAAATTTGCTGGGGTTTCATCACAAATGGATGTTTGTAGATCGGTGATTGGGGATGTAGAGACCAACTTGATAAAATCATAATTCACAGCGCATACTCACTCACCTCATATAACCTATGCATTAAGGTATTGACCATGGTCTGGCATCTGGCAATTTTGTGTGTGTGCACGTGTGTGTATTGGTCACCGCCCTTCTGTAATTGCCAGCCTTTTGGTCTGCCAGGAAAGTTCTCAGCTGTTATTTGCATCTGTGTCTGTCTACCCTGTTTCATCAAATTTTCAAGTTTTTTGTTGATATCTAAGTGACTCTCATCCTTTTCCATCTTCCTGGACTCGTTTTGGATGAGTATCCTTTTTGTTTCATGTCTTTTTAACCAGTGAGTTTTGGGGAATTTCTTACACATTTCATCATTCATTTTTTGGTTTCATGATAATTGTAACCTATGTGGTAATGGTAGCATATGGATATATGTTGGTGTGTGCAGGAAGGGGTTTTTTGATGGAGATCCTCCGAAAACTTTTACTTTGCACCCTACTAATTGCCAACAATAATCTCTTTTGTGTGTTGTTTGGTAGGATGATGCAATATGCTTACCAGGTGTAATAAAGGAACTAAGTACAAGGAGGGCCAGGCGTCTGCTACATCTCGAAGAGCAGATTAGGAAGCATGCCCCTTGCCTTCACATTGCTAGTTGTTTGGAATGTAAATTCATTTGAGGGTTTTGACATGTTCATATGGTAATTAAAACATACTTGTCTTTTTCCCCTTTTGTTCAGTATGGGTGTGCCCTGTAGATCATGCAAGCAAATGCAAGTGTTAATGAAAATCCAATGCATTGTTCTTGGCAGGTCCAACTTTTGTCCAGTTGCTTTTCTCTGAGCTGGCTGATGTAACTGATTGCCATCCTTTGGGAGGGATCTAAGGGTAGGGGGTTCCCTTTCCCCTTTGGAAAAGTTTTGCTCATGTCAGGTTCGCTAGATGCAAAATGTTGCAGAATTTTGTGTCAAATCTAAATTCAATGTATCACTAAGTCTTCCTACTTTTAACGGGATTTTTTTATCTTGTTTACTCTGGTAAATTGAATTCCTTCTAACGTTTAAGAAGCACAATGCATGAAGTAAGTGAACCCTGGTACACCTTCTCTTTCATCAGTTCATTAAATGCTCCTTGCCACAATGTTCAAATTGTTACATGACGTAAATAACATATTTTCTCTGCTCTGTCTCAGCTTGGCAAAGGTAACAAATTATGGTGACCATTACAGTGTCCCATCTTGCTTCTTTCGTTTGGGTTTAAAAAGGTTAAGGAAGGCAAATTGAGGCCTAGTCCTTAATTCAAGTTAAAGAATTTCAGAGAACTAAAAATAAAATTCCATTCAAGATGGTCAAATGTTTTTTTCAAAGTCCACCAAGAGGAGAAAGTAGTGAACTTCATAATTAATAATCAACACAATCTAATACAAATTGAATAATCTCACTGATGAATCTTCTTGATGAAGCCAGTTTGATTCGGGTTGATTTTAGTGTACAAAATATTCTTTATCCGAGTGGCAAGGGTCTTTGTGGCTACTTTATAACCAACATTTTACAAAGCGATAGGGCAAGAATTCTTAAAAACAGTATGATCCTGATTAGGTTTTGGAATAAGTGAAATTATAATCTGTCTGTGTTCCTCAGACAACGTCATACCAAGTTCCAATATTGGGCCAAAATATTTTCTAAAATTCAACTGATAAGCGATCACTTCCTGGACTCTTACCATTAGCCAAAGATATTAGGGCATCTAGACATTCACTTACACTAATCATTCCACTACAGCCTGCTGCCTGCTCAAGAGAAAGGAAATTATTACAATGAACAATATCTAAAAATAATGCTTGGATTACAACTACAACACTACATTTACGCAAAGAATGATAAAAATCAGACAATATTTATCATGTCCAAGTTGTGACACGCTTCAATACGGTCACTTGATTTAAGCATCTTAATGACTTTACAAGTGCTGTGATGGTTTTCCAAATTAAAAAAAAACAGTTATTTGCTTTCCTATCCCTTCTCAAGCTTTAGAACAAATCATGATTCCCTGCAGCCTATAATCATTGATGTGTTGTAGATCATTTGCTTGTCAAAGTTTGAATTTGTGAAATAATACTGTTGCTCGATGAGCAATCTTTTTTTGTAAGACTCTACTCCTTGTCATTTCTTGCCTTTGCCTTCACCTTTTACTATAAGCAATAGTAGCCTTGCAGATGCCATATTTCACGTTTTCCCACATCATGCTCTGGTTCAAATTGCTATGTTGATTTGCTATGTCTGAAGTGAAATCATTGATCTGATTGGTACAGCATGAGTCATGTAGTAAAGACATAACTGAATCTGCAGATTCCTGGACCGCTTTTTTTGTTTATGAATTTTTACTTCTAAATTGACAATGGAATGGTCAGAATTTAAACCATAGAAGAAGTCATTCTTCATCACGGAGTGAATAAGGTCTTTATAATTACATAGATATTACTACCACTGCTACTATGCTACAACAGTTCTACACAGTTGTCAGTGAGAAACTTGGGAGATGGAAATGCTTAATTCACTTTACCAACATTGCAAGGAGTGTTCGCGACTTTTTTTGTCCAGGTGGCCAAGGTATTTTTGCGGGCAGTTGTGTGAATGAGGTTGCTTAGATATATGTCAAAGGAATTCAATAACCATTTTTTCAATAGTACCTAATTAAATAATTTAGTTTCCACTGTAAGGTCAATCTAATTGGATTAAAGTTTCTGATGCATCTCCAGCTGATAACACCTCCCTGGTGTGTGTGTGTGTACGTGCGTGTGCCCTTGTTTTTGGGTGGGCTGGAGGACCGAAACAATAGATGTTAGGTCCTCTGTAGGAAATTCAATAGATTTCTCTGGTCCTCTCAAGATTAACAATCGACAGTCTATTACTAAGGTTAGGGTTGAGGAAGAAAAAACAAAAGAAAGCACAATGAGGTCTTTGGAATGAATGGAAAACAAAGCTGCGTGCGGGTGTGCATGTATGTGTTACACCTGCTAATATCTACTCGATATCTCAACAAAGACGTTTTTCTTAACTCATATTTGTTATACACAAACAATGTATGGAGTAGAAAAGCATTTTAGTTTGTGGGGGTCCAAAGTCATTTGAGGTCAGCCTGGATCACATTAGAAAAAGTGTGAATTTTATCTGAAAGTTTTCTCTGAAAATTTGAAAAATATTGTGCAACTACAATGTCTTAAAAAGAACAGATGTGCAGATCTAAGATTTAATAAGTATGTTCCCTACAATAACTACAGTGAGTGTTTAATTTGTGATAGAGGTCAAAGGTTTGAGATGGTTAGGAGTCAAAATAGAAAACTTTGTATACAAACAGGATAGTTTGTAATGGGAAGTTTGAACTGAATCTATATGTGGTATAAAGTTTAGCAACATAAGGTTCAATATGACAATTGTTTCAGTGGAGGTCAAAGGTCATTTGATGACAACCTGGATCAAGTTACAAAAATCTTTTAAACAGTATATCCTGAATGGAGTCTTGGACTGATGTTGCATATAGTGTGCAGGTGAAACACAAATAAAACAAGAAGCTTATCACTTTTGGTGGTAGTCAAAGTTCACTTGAAGTCACCATGGTCCAAGTTACAAAATCTTCATAGACACAGTATTTGAAGAAGGAAAACATGAACAGATCTTTTATTGTTTGTAGGTGTCCTGCAACGATTACAAGAAGCCTATTGTTGGCGGTGGAATTCAACTGTTATTTGTGGTCAACAGTGGTCAAATTACAAAGACCTTGTAAAGACAATGTATCAAGAAGGAAAACCTGGATAGATACTGTGTGCAGTGTTTTGGTGTCCCACAATAAGTACAATAAGTGTTTGGTGGGTAAGGTTGAAGTCAGCAGGTTGAAAATTCAAACCCTTGTTAACAAACAGTGTCTTAAGATGGACAGCTTGGACCTTTGCTCATATTTACTACGTTGGTGTACCACATTGATGACATTGGCCATGTTGTTTTTGGTGAAGGTTAAAGTTCATTTGAGGCAGGCATGTGTTATTAAAATCCTCATTTAAATCGGATTGAAATCACATGACTTTTTTTTTTAAAGTACTGACAAAATTTATCTCTGTCATTAACTGATTTTAACTAATTACACTCTTTAAAAGGATGTTGACACCTGTAGGTATCCCATATGGAACTCATCAATTAATTTTTGGCATACCACTTGTGAGGTCACCAAATTTATGCGCATACTCTGTTGCAAGTAAAAGTCGTTACTCTCTCAAATTCAGTTAACAGATGAGTTGGCATTTATTGTTTTTTCTTATGGGTATGTTATTATCACTTTGCAGAGTTAGAACTGAGGGTAAAGTGGTTATCATTGAGAATGAAATAATTGATTAATTACATGTAGGGACTAATTAAGTTAGGATATGCCCGAAAAAATCATTGTAGAAATTCTAGCAATGAATTCCAAATACTGAATGCAGTCTTGATTGTGAAAACAAATTAATATCTCCTGTTGTTCAAGTTTAATTAAAAAATGTCACAACAGTGAATATGTCAGTGAAAAGGGTTTTGGATGGTAGTTGTTGGTAATGATTCAAGTAGTGTGATGTTTCCTGCCCAATGTTGTGAAAGTGTTGACTCTTTCCTAGCAGAACCTTAAATCTACACTTGAACTCAAAATGTGATGCTGATGTCAACAGGAACCTTGCTGGAGTACCTGTGAAAGTGAACATAATTGGTGAAATTTAGCATCGAACACTGATCACTGTGTCATCATGGAGATAAACTATACCTGAGGTTAACACATAGGCCAATAGGGCCTTAGTTGTTGAAAGTATATAGTTGTTCTGCAGTAAGCTTACAGTGTAGATTAGAATTTTGAACAAAGCACTGCACTTTGACTGCTTGCAGACACTGTCGTATAAGTGGCTATGTATGTTTGTGGAAGGTTTGAGGAAAATTTGTGAAAGTTGAATTTGATAACGTTATAAAAACCTATGTTAATCAGAAGAAATGTGATTTTATTAAAAAAGCTGATTTTTTCAATTTATTAAGAATATAGAAAAGAATCGACAACCCTGATTTCAGCAATGGTCAAATATGTGCACATTGCAAACACAATATTGCTAAACGAAAATAAAGGTTTGTTCTCATATTTAAAGTCAGTGCATGACTCTAAGTTCAAGAAAGATGTTGCTTTTGGTGGAGGTCCCCAAAGAAATCAACTTCTAATTGGCATCGCTAGTTAAAAAACAAATGCACAGGAAGATTTACCTTGTTGAAAAAAAAATGTAGGCATCTTCCACATATCAATTTTATGCAACTGCTGCCTTCACTGAAAACTTTACTTTTCCAATAACGTTGAACAATATGACAGACAACTGAAGAAATCAGCTGTGTAAACCTATGTTTTCGGGATGAAAGAAAATGAGTAAGTATTCTTGAAGTGACTTAGTGTGCCTGTTGCATACTTCATTATGCAATGAATTACCGCATTACCCCCAAAATCTATTTTTGGTAGTATTGTTCATAACTGCCTGAGTTAGTTGTAACGGTCAAAGATGACTAGAAGATCATTCCTTAATTAGTGTCATAAAATAAGGTTAACATGCTGATTTCAAAGTGGTAAGCATTACTGATTCTTTAACTTTTCACTGTGTCTCAGCCAAAATCACAATTAAATACAAATGGGTGTAAGAGAAATGATTTCACTAATCAAGTTTTGTCAATTTGGAAACATCAATCCATTATCCGATTCATCAATCATCATTGCTTTCTAAAATATTCATGGAAGTCAATCTCCTCTTATTCGTTTTCTACATCCTCTTCTGCATCTTCTTGACCCAGAAAATGAACTAGCAATATTGGTAGGCCAGGACCTGCATGGTACTACATGGGTTCCAACACCACCTTTGTCATTCCTCTTCTATCTGTGTCCATTATGGTGTGTTTTTGGCTTTTCTACAATAGATTTACCAGCTTGCTTGTGCAAGTGTGTCAATGTAGTGGCTCATTAATTAGATCTGCAATTGGCACTGGCAAGGAGGGGCGTGAAAGGCAAGCCAACTTCACACTTAGCACTAAGTCAACTTCACACTTAGCACTAAGTTGCTGTCATTTCTCCATTATGTTTATAGAACAGCTGTTACAAGAATCTTATTGTTGAGGTCAGAGGAAATTTTGGGTCAGAAGGGGTCAAAATGTGAACATTTTGTAAACACGATATGTCAAGAAAGGAAGCTTCCTCTGATCTCATGTTTGTTACGTTGGTGTTTTGTTCTATCATAGTGACTACAGAAACCTACTTTATTTGATGGGAGTCCATTTTGGTCAACAAGACTTAATTTGTGAAAGCCATATACAGATGGCATCCCAAGGTAGAGCGCATAGGCATACAGTATGTCTTGTTCAGTATGCAGTTGAGTCATGTTGAGTCATTGTGCCTATCAGCCATTAACATAGGTCAGCAGCTGTCATTGTGCACATAGAAGTTGTAACATCTCAATTGGTGACATGGTAAATTACTGCAGCATTACAAATACCAAGTATGTTACACAGCATTGCCTTATGCAATTTTTCAGATCTATAAAAAACATACTCTATTACATTATGGAAACAACAGAGCATTTGCGCATCCTTAAAAAATCTGAAGTAGTGAAGTCTTAGCATCTCAGTGAGAGTCCTATTACTGTAGACTAGCAATGTGTCAAAGTGACTTCATGGTACCAAGCAGTTGTTATTTACAGAAGAACATGGGCTAATATTTAAAGCATCTGAAGCCAGCAGATTTGCATTGTGTGTAAATTGGTAACAATAAGCATGTGGATGTGAACATAGATACGTAATGGTGTACATACATATGTGTGTGTATTTTCATAGATATTTGGTTTTGGGAAGCATGGTCATTCATTCAATGCTTTAAAATCTTCTTATCATTCTTTTCACTTCTCTGTTTTTTTTTCAACATCTACAATGGTCTACCTTCTTGCTTGCTTTGCTCGCTCATGGACAGAGAGTATGTATGAAACAAACATCATTTGCATGAGACTATCCTTCTTTCATTTAGTTTGAAATATAGACTCCTCTTCCCAACCCCTCTAAAGTTTTATGTTGAAGTTTGTTTTAAAGTTCTCAGTACATTTATAACAACTTGTATCTTGTGGTAATGGTGGTAAGGTCTTACTGCACACATAATCCATATTTAATCAACCCCTGCAAAAGAAAATTTCATTGTGCTTAATTTGCTGATTATTTATTGACAGTTTTAAATATTTTTGTTTACTTAAAATGCTGAGATTTAAGCAAATGAAATATTGAATTTCAAGTGCAATCATTTTACATAAGCATAAAGCAAATTTAACTGCAGACTGACATCACCAGAGTCCCTTTGTTTGTAAGTAGCATGAGGGGATCAGGAAAGTTATATCATCAATATTTTTTAATCAGGGAAAAATATGATAATTCTGGTGTTTGTCTCTGAAAATTATGATGGTTCTCTCAGGAGTGATGCATCATATAAAAAGAATGTTTTTAGAAACTTCCAGATATCCCTTCCTATTAACCAGACAGCAGGGATAACCTACCTGTAAATTTGTTGAATTATTTCAGGAAGTTGGTGAATGAACTTACAAATGATTTTGTTAAAAAATGTGATTGAGCCCAATCTGTTTTCATTCATTACTTTTTAGTCCTCTTTTATTCATTTCTTTCTTTGTTTAGTGTGTTCAGTTTTAAACTTTGATTTTAACCACTAATCAGTAAGATAATACTTGATGACCTCAGGGAATAATTTGATGTTCCAATGTGTAATATTTGTGTTTGGGTTTATTGTAAATGCAGCTTGCAAAGAGCAATTGGGAAATGAAGAACAGTACATTATTCCCTGATGTATATGTCATGAATGCTAGAAGGAAACCCGCACCTAATACCTGACTAAACCTGTCAATAACTTTTCCTGCATACACTTTCCCTCTTAACTTATCTCAGTTCATAAGATTTCCCTTGTTAAGTACAACAGGATCCTCAGTGTTAAATATAAAAAGCTGAAATACTCTCAGCACTCTTGATAAGAACTAAGACATCTCCTACAGTAAGCCTGTAAATCCATAGAAGGAGGGATGGCAGATATGGAATTCCAAGAAGCAGAGGGGCTCTAAATCTAATATTTCACTAAGATGATGTGTCCAAAGTTTTAAAGGTTAGCTACATAACAATATTTCTCTCAAAAAAAAAAGGGAAATTGAAAGAATGAAAAAGTGTACACTGGAAAATAATGTATGACATTGAAATAAACTTGATAAAATCAAGCAGAATATTAAATCATTGAGTTTATATGTAATTCACACAGATCTTGAAATTGGCAGGTTGTAATGTTTTTTTTATTTTTTAAGTCAAATTTTATGAAGAGATTTGTTGCCTTCTGTTTTGATGTCAATATTGTATTGGTCTAATGCTATAGGCTTCACTGTGGTGTTTGTTGTCATGTTACATAATGTGACTGCCCGCTTATGTCAGGAGCATATCTGATTATTTACGCTTAAACAAAATGTTATTTATAGTGGTTCATGTCTTCAGAGGTAATGAATTGCGTATAAACAGTGTCAGAAGGGAGTGGAATAAACAAAATGTGTGACACTTCATTATTTGTTTTTTTAACATCCTAGTTGCGATTTTGCCTAGGCCTAGGCTGGAACTGATATGTCAAATCTGATTGTGAAAGTGTGTTAAAGTTACCGGAGGAATTATTATATTTGGGAGAGAAATGTAGGCTTATGCTAGCATAGTAGACTACCACAAGAAGGGGTAGACTTTTGAGCCTGAATATTTACCCAAGTTGGAGAAATAATTTTTATTTTTTACCTGTTGATTTACCAAGAGAGTATAATAAATTGTGAATATTCAGTAGTAAGTTTAGCATTGCCACCTTTCAAACTTCTTCATTGCTGTCTAACTCCAATCTGGCTTTTTATGTATTTTCTCCTTTGAAGTATTGATTCCGAGAATGTTTTTGGGTGTCTGGTGACTTATTACAAACTGTAGTTCTATTTTATCTGCAGTGAGTGCTATTGTATCCTAGTGGTTGGGATCCATTGTGATGATCTGATTGTCGTGTTTTTATAGAGTAGTTTCCAAAGTTATATCTAATTTGTTTTGTTAATGTCACTAAAAAACTTCACTGTTTTGGTGAAGTCCCTGTTTTGTCTTTCTTTGTTCATATTTTCCCCAATAACCAATATTAACCAATAGGATGTGTTTTACTTGGATTACTTATTTTGTATGACCAATTTTGAAGCCGTTTTACAAAGCACATACTGTAGGTAACAGTGTTTAATTCTGTAGAGGTACAGTAGATGGCAGGCTGATATGCAATTTTAGTGATTCTTAATGGAGTATATGTTGGTAGTTCCTTAAAGCATTCTGAATACTGTTATGTGCAGGTAGGTCATGTGATATACCTTCAGCATGTATGTCCATTGAAAACTACCTAGAGTTTTCAAAATTTCCTGCAGAGTTAATTGGTTAATAGTTTATGGAGGACTCTCTGTTTAAGCAGGAAATAAAAACCAATTAAGTCATTTTAGTTGGTTTAATCACTAGCTGTGAGAAATTTATGCAATTAACCAAAAGCTTGAGATGGGACAGTTTTTTGTTGCAACACCATAGAAATTATGTATGAAGGTTGCAACCTTTTCTGTTTTGATGATGTTTGCATTTACTTTGGTAATTAATCACCATCACATTGAAATATGATATTAGTGGGTCAGACTGTAGTATACCATGATCACCCTATTGTGTTTGGTGGAGGTTAAGTATCGTTTGTGGTCAAAAGGGGTCAAATTGTGAAAACCTTATAAACATGATATCTCAAGAAGGGAACCTTGGACAGATCTTGTATGTGGTATGTAGATATACCATATTGATCACATGAATCCAATTTTTTGTTGGGGGGTTCAAATATCATTTGTGGTCAACAGGGGTCAGAGGGTTGGGATGAGGCATTTTCATGCTTACATGGATTTGTCTGAAACTTGGACACAATGTTTCATTGGTGGTGGACCATTTAGGGTGTTCAGGAATTTTTGGTGCAAGGTCCAATGTGGGCCCTTTGGCCCATTTTAAGAAATTCTACAAAATGTTTCTCCTCCTACAGATTATATTGTACAGTGCTGATGGTTTGCCACAATGATGCTCAGTTATTGGTCCCTTCAAGGTGTTCAGGAATTGGTAGTCCAAGACCCCATGTGGGCCCAATGGGGCCCATTATGTGAAATTCTGTTTTAAGTGTTGCTTCTCACACATGCATCCATGCTTTCACATTTAAACTTGGATACAATAATCGTTGGGTGGTAGTTCATGTGGGGTGTACGAAAAAGTTTCAGTCTAAGGTCCCACGTGGACCCTATGGTCCATTTTAGGAAATTCTGCAAAGTTGTTCTTCTCCTACATATTCTCTTTTGCAGTGTTGATGGTTTGTTGTAATGATACTCTACTAGTGGGTATCTTAGGGTGCTCATGAATTTGAGTCTATGGTTCCATGAGGACCGTATGGCCCATTTTATGGAATTCTGCAAATTGCTTCTCCTTCCATTGAAGTGCCCCATTAAACTGTCCTACACATCTCAAATATCCCTATCGTGCATGAATGATAATTGAGTAATTGGACAGTGTCAGTTGGTATGCTAACTGAAACTCTGTATTGCCCTCAGTTATGTTGACCAGCATATGGACTTAACAGGGCACTTTGAGTTGTTTCATGAACTTCACTTTTGTGTCAAGTTTCTAGTGACTGATCAATGTTCAACTAAGAGGGTCCCATTATGGGTCACATGTAAATGACCACTAATGAGTGAGTAGCTACTGATTTAAATTGGTTTTGGGAAACTCATGACCATTCACTTTTCCGCATTAGTACCAATTCATATACCCACAGCCAGTACAAACCAATAAGAAAAATTAGTAAAAATTGACAGTTTTCATAATTATTGGATGTGAATAGTGATGCTGATTACAAGCATTGTTATTTGGTAGTACCCATTAAAATTTTTACAACTTTAATTTATTGACAAATATCAAATTTCTGCACCCTTGGAGAACCAGTTTATGAAATTCTGAAAATTGTGCAGTCCTACAGCTTCTCTTGTACAGTGTTGATGATTTGGTACAACGATACTCAGTGGTACCTATGATTTGACATAATGATACATAAATGGTACATTCAGGATGTTGAGGTATGAGCCTCTGCACCAATGGTGCTCTAGTTTAAGGTTAACCTGTGATGGCCAAAGAAGTGAACACACCTTAGTAGTTTAAAATATTCTAGATAAAAGCAAGCCACATTATTGCAATTTTTTATGGATTGATATTTTCCCTATAAGTTGAAAGGTTGCAGACATTAGATCTCTGTTTCAGGGCTGGGTTCATGCAGCTTAGGACGTCAGCGAATTACCATTTCTGGTTATCTGCCGGACCAAATTTTTCTTGTACGTTCTGTGACAACCTGTAGTGTGGTGCTTCATTTAGTGTATGCTGGTGACTTTAAAATTTTTGCACTCACTGACATTAAAATTGTTTTAAAAAGCTAGTGTGTGTGTTTTCAAAGCTAACGAGGGAAAGCTACTTTGTAAGTGGAAATATGCTTCTGGAGAAACAACAATCCACATTAATACCATTATTACAAATTGATGTTTTTCTCATTGAGAAATTTCAGACATGAGAACCTTATTTCAAAGCTGGGTACATGCAGCTTAGGACTTGCAGAAAGTGCCATTTCTGGCCATCTATAGACTTCGTAACGCCAATGGTGGCGCTCTGCTTAGTCTTGCCCGCGCTGAATGTCCTCCAGCAGGACCTGTCATTTCATTGTCAGAAATCTTGGCTGCCATGAGAGACTGGGAAATGGTAGCTGAAGCCAGACCACCATAAAATATGGCATGCGGCCTGCCAGCCATATTCAGAAAGGCATTCGAGATGGTGGGAGTCCTGTCAAATGTACTTAGGCAGCCATGAGAGATGGCAAAAGTCCTGTTGACCGAATCCAGTCAGCCATTGGAGAGTGCAGAAGTCCTGCTCCACAATCCCAGTAAACCAGAGGAGATGGTAGAAGCCTGTTAGCCATATCAGGCTGCCATAGGAGATGGCATAAATCCTGTGCCCTTGCATCCTGAGGCTGCTGGAAACGCCCATGGACCAGCCCTCCCGACCAAACGAGAGTTTTGGTGCAGGTTCAGTACCTGCTTTCCCAGCTCCAGCCAGGGAGAAAACTGCCCCCACAGTGACTATGGCTTCTGCCATGGAGGCACAGAGCCCAATGTGTCCAAGATGGCCCACAGAGCGGCCCGGTCTTTCGTCTCTCAGGCCTGATGTGAAATCTGTTTTTCGAGGCTATCTTTAGGGTGTGTCTGCCATTCCCAGTCTCTTATCTCCCACAACACAGCGAATTCTCTTTCAGAGGAAGATGAGCCTCTCTGCAGCACGGAAATCATAGAGGATGCCTTTGAATGCTCTGCCACAGTCCTCCGGCATATTCTAGGGATTGAGGACCAACAAGTCCCATCAGAGGATCTGTCATGGTCCAAGCTGACCCTCAGTGTAGCCTCCCTCATTCCCAAGAGTTAGATTCCAGTAGTCGGTGAATGCTGCCAATGGCTTGACACAATTGCAACCTCCAAGCAGTGGATGGCATTTTAACTCATTATCCAGTCCACCATGTGAATGACTGGGTCAGCTTCTCTTTTGCCCTACAGGTGCCGGTAAGGGTTCAAGAGTGTCTCCGACTCTCGTGACAAGTTTAGGGACAAGATGGCAAACCACCTTGGATCATCAATCCAATGTTGACAGGGCCTTGTGAGCTTGAATGATGTTCTTGTCCTCGCTCTTGTTATTTGCGGAACTCTCAAACAGGTCCTTTACCCAGGCGCAAACAGCGGGCATATCCTGCAATGATGTAGGTGCCATCATCATCAGGCTGGTGGTGCAAAGTATTTTCAACCAGTTTGAGTGAGTCTTAGATAAGATGACCACTATGCAGCAAGACCTAGTCTCGGATTTTTGCACTGGTTCTGGTGTACTGCTCTTTCCCTGCCCTGCCTCTCCTTGGAATCTTTTTGGTCACCAATTTGACTCTAAGAATGCTTGAAGTCTTTAGTGGGAAGTCAATGAGCATATGGTCCATCTTGGAGGTTCCTGGCAATCTACTGGCCAGCGTGAGGTTCAAGGAACCGGCGCCCCCATCAACAGCATTACCTGGGCTATGCTCCCAGTTCCTACTCTGAGAACCACTATTGCCCATACCAGCAGGATTGACTTGACTCTCATCAGGGCAACTGGCTGTGGCTGACTCCCTGTGGATAGGGTTGTGGCAAATGGATCTCATGGTGCCCACCCAACCAAAGTGGCCCATCTGGTGGGGGAGACTGGAACACATTTTGGCAGCCTAGAGAGAGAGGTCCAGACTGACCCATGGGTACTAGGAGTAATCTGACCCATGGGTACTAGGAGTAATCAGCTACTAGATAGTTCACTGCACCATCCCCCCATATAGCCTCCCTCAAACCACCCCAATTCTTGATGAACAGGACAAGGGCACCATAAAATAGGATATTATCTACCTTCTTGCAAAAGATATGGTGGAATGGTGTGTCAACATCATGACCTCCTTTTCTGGTCCTGGGTTTTCTTAACCCCAAAGAAAAACTGTGTATGGCATCCCATTCTCAACTGCAAACCACTCATCTCGCAGTTTGCATGCCCAGCAAAGAATTCTAGCGGACATCTTGAGTCTTCTGCTGCAGGACATGTGGACGACTTCAATCGACATCAAGGATGCCTACTTCCACATCCTGTGGATCAGCGGTTCCTTGTGTTCTGGTATTGGGACATCAACTACCACTTTGTGGCTCTCCTGTTGGAACATTCCACCATCCCTCGTGTTTTGACATGGATCACCAGAGCAATCCTTGCACATCTTCCATGCCAGGGGATCATGGCCTTCACCTACCTCAATGACTGGCTGTAGCTGGGAGTTTCCCAGCAGAACACATCTGCGAATACCGAAAGGGTCATGTCCTTAATTTTCCTTCTCATGTGAGGGTGGGCCATCATTATCAAAAAGTGGTCATTGACACCCATGCAGTTAATCGCTATCCCTGAACCTGCCTCAATTTTTCCAGCAGCATGGTCTATCCGACACCCTAACGTGTCATGGAAGTGATCCCCTATGCTCAGGGAGTCCTCGCTCACCCTTACTCTATCACCATCACTTGGCAACAGCTCCTTAACAGAATGCCAGTTTCATGGATCATCTGTGCTTGTGCCTGTTGCACATGTAGTCCCTTTGTAGGCACTTCATCATTGCATTCACCTTCGAACAACCTCAAGGCAAGTTCCCTCATCTCTCTACCACCAAACCTCCGTCCCTTTCTCACGTGGTGGACAGTGCCACACATTGTGGTCCCGGGGAGCTTGTTCCAGACCTGTCCCCCCCCCCCCCCCAGCAAAAATCACAATGACACATCCTCTCTCAGGTGGGGAGCAGTGTGGGCATACCAGTCGGTGTCTGGTGTGGACTTTTGACGAGTCAACACTGCACACCAATGGAGACGAAGGGCGGTCATTTACTCCATCAGCCACTGGACACCCTTATTGGAAGGCCACATAGTGACAGTTTGATCAGACAATACAACAATAGTTGTCTACATCAACCACCATGTTGGAAACAAGTTGGTGTTGCTCCTCTGGAGAACATGTCACTTATTCTTGTGCCAGGAGCACTGCATCACCATTTGTGTGTCAGACATGGCAGGGAAAGGAAACGTAGCTGATGGACTCTCCCAGGGCTGCTTTCGACCTTAGAGGTTGGATGCTGTCCCAGCTGTGGGCTGACCACATCCTCCATCTGTTTGGCAGGCCACTAGTGGACCTGTTTGTGTTGTAATAGAATGCCTACCTACCAACATACTGCTCCCAGTTCAGCAAATCCCAAGTGTGGAGAACGGATGCCCTGTCATTCCTTTCAAAGGAACTCCCAGGTTTCTGGTGTTCTTCCTTCTTCTAACATACTCACGTGCCTCTAGAGGATCAAGGTAGATTCGTGACCCCATGCTGGCCTAGCCAAACATGGTTTCCACTTTATCCTCATATCCTAGTCAACCTGCCATTTCTGTTTCTGCCTTTCAGGATGCTCCATACCCAACAAAATGGCAGACTGGCACACCCCGATCCCAAAAGCCTCTTGCTGCACGGCAGCTGTCAGGGAGGCCTTGAGGCAGTGGGCTTTCCACTGGAGATTGTGCTCTTGCAGCAGGTGCCTGCAGGTCATCCATCGTTTGCACTACGATTCCAGAGTGGAGTGGTTCTACTCCTGGGCATCAGATCACTCTCTTGATCCTGTGGCAATGTCAGTCCAGGATGTCACGGCCTATTCCTTCACCTCTTCTGTGAAAGCAAGCAGGTGAACATGATCTGGAACTACCGCGCTGCCATCGCCTCCATCCATTGCAGTTTTGAGGGTGGTACTACCAACCATGCCCTCTGTCAAATGCATTAGGGCATACTTAACCAACACCTGCCAACGTGACACCTTACCCCATCTTGGTCTCTGAACTTGATACTGGAGGTCTTGGCTATGCCCTATGTGAGCCCCTCCACAATGTGCTGCTAGATGTGCTTAGGCATAAGACACTTCTCTTGGTTGCCGTGGCATCCGCCATGCGTAGGAGTAACCTGCATGATCTCTCACTTCAGCATGGCTTCGCTATTACCCATCTGGAGTTCACTTCCCTCTGAATTTGCAGCTCTTTGCAAAGAGTCAGTTGTGATCTTTCATCCAGGAGGAAATCTTCCTCCCCATTCTCAGTGAAGTCTTTTCCATCAAATGCTGATCTGTGAGCTTTAAAATGTACATTGAATGAAGAAAAGCAATCTGCACCTCCAACATGCTTTTCCTTCTGCTGAGGCATTCTTATATACCAGCTTCCTAAGACACCATTTTCTGCTGGCTGGTTGATTTCATACGATCTCACACCAACCCCCAAAAGACAGTTCACGCCCACAATGTTTGCTGTCAGACTTCTTCCAGGGCTTGGTTTCAGGGCATCCCTCTGGAGGACATCATGGCAGCAGTAGCTTGGAAAATGCTTTCCTTTGCCTTCGCCTGTCAGTCCTTGGCCTGTGAGGTCCTAGGCCCTTCTTCCATCTATCTGTGTCAGGAATGCTTTGGTTATATGGGGTGAGGAAGTACATGGTGTGAAGTCCCCAAAACTTAATTGTTAGGGAATTAACAAGTGGCATACATCATATAAGGACCTACACAGTCTCCCCACTTTCTGGACCCTATGAGCTTGCAGTAGAGCAATTCATCTTCATCTGCACTTCAATGACTACTCACCAAGCCTTTTTTGCTTTGCCTTCAGCGGTGATGACCAAGGGACATTGAATAGGTTTACAGATTCGTCTTTGCCCACTCACCCCGCCTGGTTTTCTCCTTGACCCATTCAAACCTGCTTGGGACCCACTTTGGACTCACATGGTGGCCGTCATTTTCATTGCTCCCCTTATTACTCCTACTACTACCGCTATATAATTGTCGATCATATCCATTCTACTCATTCCATTGCTTCTAAGCTTGCTCATCCGGCCTGGGAATTACAGAAGGACGGTGACAGGATATTCGCACACACAATTACCAGTTGTTAGATTATAGTCAGTATGATAATGCATAGTTTATATAAGGTGAGCCTATCGCTCATTAATTCCAAACCATTTGTTTTGGGGAGTCTACCATATTTGGCACATGAAACCTATTGTTTTTAGTAAAGGTTAATGTTCATTTAGGGTCAACAAGGGTCAAATTTTGAATACACATCTGTTATAGAGATTTTGCTACCATGCTACTATCAGTGATATGACTTTTTATGTCAGTGTTGTCGTATACCCATGGTATGGTACAACTTCAAGTTTAGTTGTAGCTGTTAAAGGAAGTTATGGTCTTCCCACCACATTTAAGTATACAGGAATGAAAGAAATGTGCATTTTCATCAAAATGTGCATCTTTGGGAATGTCCTATAATAATTTACTTGCATTGAAAATGCAATAACCGAAAGAACAAGATGAATGTCACTTTGCTTTGCATTGTGACTTACCATAGGTTGACTCAAACTCCTAAAGACTAAAAATCCTGCCAATCCATGCTGTAATTGGTAAAATTGTGGCTCTGCTTTGAAAATCACACCATCAGTGTCTCTGAACAAGATCTCAGTGATTGCGAGTCCACCATGTGACTAAACTGACCAATGGCATTGCTAATACAGTACATACAAAGAAAATCCACATGAGGTCTGTGTGACTTATTTGCCCTGAGTTAATTTGTTCACACATGGTTCCAGATCTCCTGGCTTACTCGCACTTACACCCAGTTGGCATGTGTGAAGTAAGACCATTTTCGTAGGAATGCGTTATCAAAAGGTTGAATAGAAATGACATTTTCAGGAACAGGAACATTGTTCATGCTTTTATCCTTTGTTTTTGTGCTAATACAGGAACTGTACTTTTCACCCATTGTTATAGCTATGCATTACATTATGTGTTAAGCTCCCTATCTCTATGAATTAGTTTGAAGCCCAACTTACAGGGAACTGGCAGTTTATCCTTGTTTTTCTTGTGAAAATTGTGACAATTGGACAATTGCGGTTTCAGCACTTGTAGTTAGAGGACAATGTTCTAATTTGGCCCTTCCAAGGCCCTTGAAGCCCTTTGACCCTTGAAGGGGCTCATTGAGTTGATATTATTTCTTCTGTGATGTGTGTGAAGGAAGCCCCATCGCATGTCAATATGTCTAATTAGTCTCAGTAGTCATATATCTATTCCTACAGTTAACTTAAAATATGAAAATTTGCAGTTTAAAATGAAGAGGGGTTGCCCATGGTAAATACCGCATGGTAAAAAGTGTCTGGTCACAGATCTGCAATGTTAATTACCCCATCAGTATTGCTTTCCCTGGACTAAAAACAATAGGCATCTTCTGCTCATTATTACCAACCCACACACCAAGTATAACATCAGTCATGGTTACCCTTTTGGAGATATTGTGTTTACAAGGTTTTTACAGTTTGATCTCTGGTGACCTCAAGTGACATTTGACCTTGACCAAAAGCAATAGAGATCATCTACTCAATATGACCAATCCACACACCAAGTATGACATCAGTCACAGTTACCCTTCTGCAAATATTATGCTTACAAGGTTTTTACAGTTTGACATCTGGTGACCTCAAATGACCTTTTACCTCTACTTACTATGACCGACCCACACACCAAACGTATCAGTCACAGTTACCGTTCTGGAGATATCATGTTTACAATGTTTTTAGGTTTCAATATGACCAACCCATACATCAAGTATGACATCAGTCACAGTTACCATTCTTTAGATTCCTTGTTTACAAACTTTTCGCATTTTGACTTCTGGTGACCTCAAATGACCTTTGACCTCAACCAAAAACAATAGGGATCATCTACTTAATATGACCAACCCACACACCAAGTATGACATCAGTCACAGTTACCGTTCTAGAGATATCGTGTTTACAAGGTTTTCGCATTTTTACCTCTGGTGACCTCAAACGACCTTTGACCTCCACCAAAAGCAATAGGGATCATCTACTCAATATGTTCAACCCATACACCAAGTATTAGATAAGTCATGGTTACACTTCTTGCGATATCGTGTTTACAAGCAAAGCGTCACATACACAGGCACATACACACATGAGCACGCACACACACACAACATCACCATCGTGTAGATTCCTTGCCTGCCTTCGGCAAGGAATCAAAAAGTGAGCAAAACCACAAGTTGCTTAGCCCTGGCGTAGGAGTTTCATGACTATATGGCAGTATAGGTGTTATTCTAGCAGGGATACGATACATGTTTATCCCTTCTTGAACAGTACCTACCCTAACCATTATGGTATATCTGGCTATCACGTCCTTGTAGAAAAGGTTCTTGTAGAAAAGGTCTGCTTGAGACATGATTTTAGCACATTATGGAAATTAGAGGACTAGGTGCTGCAGAATTTGATATGAAGCTACTATCTCCAGTCCACCTTCACAAAAAAGCAAATGTGATATGTTGTTTCTGAAACACATTCAATACATTGTTTAAAACTCTTGAAGCCTAGAGTTCATATGTGTAATTAGCACAAGAAATAATCCAGCTTTAGCCAAATTTGACAAAATTATGCTTCAGTCCCAACTATATAGACCTAGTGCCATTGTTTCAGCAATTCCAAATTTCATGAAAATCTGTGCTAGCAATTTGTCAAATCTGTGACTTTCTGTTTTGCATTGACTAATGTGTTACTATAGGGAAGCCTAACCATCCAAATCCAATCATGAACCTACCGTTAGGCCTAACATTTATTACACAGGGCTGGAAAAGAGTTGGGGAGCCAGGAGACACCTTCCAGGAATGTTATGCTGACAAATAGTGACAAATCCATGCGACAGTGAAAGAAAAAAAAAAGTACGATAGTAAAAAGGAAAGAAAACAGAAATTTGGAACTATTACTTCCAGCCTATACAAATTTTGCAAAGGAGCAAGTGTTAAAAAAATCCCTTTTACAAGTTCCAAAAATGTTTTCACCCTCTGTTAGTTCCTTCAGCAATCATTCAAAAGTCTATCAGAATGCCACGTCAATCAGAATCTTGGGCTTACTTCCTTATACAGGCAAAGAGCCTCTATAGTGTGTACTTGCAACAGAGCTATGGAACATAACAAGCTATGCAGCATATTGGTGTATGGGCTCAAAATTGTGGGTGAAGCCTTATTTTTTTTTTCCACCTTTGATCAGCGAGGTTTCTTTTTGGTTGGAATTTAAGGAAAAGTGTAACTTTCTACCAAAGGACGTGTTTCCAAATTGTAGTGACGGGATGAACGAGTGCATGTAGTCCACACATCTTTTTGTTGTTCTTATCTACCTTATATCATTGCAAGTACATGTGTTATTAGCCGTATCGGCATGATGTGCCTGGCGAATTATGCAGCTTGTGTTTGCACAACTTTAAGCATGTGGCCTGGAATTTTCCATAACCCCCAATCACAGACTATTCTATAAACAGGTATACCAGGTACATCACTGTATCAACACAGCTTCAAAGAGGCGGCAGCAGTGTAAGTGAGTTATATTAACCAAAACTTGTGGGTGTCAACTACCTAATAGACACCAAGTTACATGAATCATGTCGGACTTTATTAAAAATGTGGTGTACAATATGAGGAACTTATGTAGTGCATACACTGAAGAATCAATACCATTTAAACATTTTCAGAATATGTCATTTTGGCATACTGCTCCCTGACCTTAACTTCTGGGTTTGTCACATACATACAATGCTTTTTCGCTCACAGTTTGTTAGCCAGATCATACAATTTGTATTCTAAGAGGTTACGTCTGAAAGAACTGGTAAATAAATCCACTCAAATGTGTATCCCAAATGATCATTCCACTTGAATCTGACCAAAAAGTGAAATAGTTACTATTGTTGTAAATAAATATCTGTATTTTGTATTTATGATTAATATTTTGAAGTTATGTGAAAGAAAATACAATGTTAGCAAAAGTTTCCACAAGATCTACATGTACCTCCTTTACTACGTTCAATTTAATTAACACAAGCTTAGGTAGCTGCAACTTACTCATAGTTCCACATTAGCAAAGAAGAGTGAGTTTTCAACAGTTTGCAAGTGGATTGTAGGCTGCCAGACACTTCTCGCATTGTGATGCATGATTTCTCCATTTTGGCATCTCAATTGCAATCTCTTTTGGCATTCTGAGGGAGTTTTTAGCTTCTGCGATTTTTGTCAGGGAAAAGTAAATCCTGCGATTCTGTGACAATTTTTGTGATCGCAGAAAATCAGTGGCCCTATAGACCCTTGCGGCTGTTTACTTTTGTTCATTTGCTTGTATATTTCATGATTGAAATATGTATGGCATAATCAGCATGAACTTACCCACATGTCTGTAATATCTGATGTAACCCAATGGACACTTCAGTGTCCTCATAATGAGTAAATGTAGCTCATATCAACCTTTCTAAGGTATTAAAGTAAATCCTGCCAACATATTTGCTGAAGATTATAATGTTTCTTGCAAATGAACAGCTTAACTTGGTTCTCCTCAATGAAGCTAGCATGCTGGTGTTTGGCTTCTATCACTAAGTGCATGCATATTATTATTTAAAATGGTGTAATCTGAAGGTACATGTGTAACTGAAATTTTGTGTTTATTAACATGTTACTGGAATTAAGATAACAGCAATGTGTTCATAATAACTGTAAGTGGCAATGGATTAATCTTTTCGGTTTTCCTATCTATAAATACAAATTGATTCCAGTCTGGACTCCTTAGACAGTGTTTGTGTCTTCAGGTTATTTATTTTGGAGGGGAAGATAAAAAGAAAACAAAAATGTTAAAATTTTACTGTCATCATCACCTTAATCTGCCAGGTAGGGTTAACAAAGTCATATTCTTTTTCTCCAAATACTAATTTTAAATTAGGTAAGCATTTAGACAGAATCACATTTCTTGTTAGTGCCAAAGATAAATTCAGTTTTTATCTCAATACATTACATGGATAGAGATAAAGTCATGCTAGCTGGACATTCTGATTTTCTTTCAAAATGATGTCATGGTCTCAATCCATCGTCAGTGTGTATTAAATTTCTCCATCATGTGTCTATGCATGTAAGCAAAAGATGTTAGTGGTTAAGGTGTGAAAAAAATACTTATAAAAAACAAGATGAAAGAAGAATGATGTTAGGAATGTTGCGAAGGAAGTACAAAAAGGAGAATGTCAGATTCCAGGTGTGTATTTAATGTAATGGTAATAGCCAAATCAAAAGATGATAACCTGTTCAATTTGCTCAAAGGTATTTCATCAATTTTATTAGGTGATTCTGGTTCAATAGCATCACCTAGCAACATCATTAAGTCAACGAATCCATAAACAATTAACTCATTCAGAATGATGCTTTCATTTCCTATGTTCAGCTGCTCACATTTTCAGAGGTGAGCCAAACCTCAAACAACTGTTGTTAGGAAGTCGAGATATTATGAATATGACACAAACCAAGGCAGGTGATATAAAGTAGGAAATGAGAGGCAGATTCGTTAATGTCAAAAATGTAATTACTTCTACAACATAAATTGCAAGAAATAAGTAAATGAACGTACTGGTCCTGGAATGAGCTGTTGGTCGGTCGATAGAGCAGCAGAGAAAGAAAACATGTAGGAAAGATTGGCCAGAAGTTGGAAGACTTAAAAGAAAGGCAGCGTTAAAAAACAGGAGAGGAATGCAGAAGAGGCTGGTTGAAACTTAGATATGATGAACGGAGCAGTGGTATGTGGCTAGGAGCATGCCGTGAGGAGGAAGAGAGCGAGGTTTCTTTCTTCAGTTCTTTTTAGTTAAATTCCAAAATCAGTGAAGCATGAGCACATGGCATCTTAGCATGGCAATATACAAGCAACTCAAAATGTGCAAACAGAACAATTGAGGAAAGATGCAAGAAATAACTGACATTATAACACTGTTTAATTGACATAAATGAATGCATTTACTTACCTCACATTTGTTACAAATGGATGGCATACAAATGAACTAAGTGGTAGAAATCTAATATTTTGTTAATGCCAGATACATTGACCAGATTCAAACTTGTTTGTTTTTCATTGTCAATTTCTTCAAGCACAATTGAATTGTTTCTAACATATTCAGGACATCCTTACAGAGAAACATTAAATAATCAGAAGTGTTGAGGTTCTGAGGCTTTGCTGCTCTAGTTTTCTTTTGGGTTGGTAACAAAGTAGATTTAGATTCTCTTGTTGCATGACAGGCTCTCCCTGCAACACAAAATTATGTATCTGTGCACCATATTTTGGATTTGGTGCCATTAAATTCTAACACTTTCAGTCATAATTTCATGTCATTGTGCATGTATTAAAAGGTGTGATTGTTTGCGTCCAATGTGGATGTTTAGGGTTGACAATGGGTTAAGGCTAATCAATTATCAAAACACTGTAAGAAATGACAAATCGCAAGAAGTAATGCATAGATGGACCTCATTTGGCAAGTAGGTGTGACATGGAAAGAAGAATATGTAGTTGAGACATATGACAAAGGTCATTGGTAATTTGAGGTCAACATGGGGAAACTTACAAAATAATGTAATATATATCGCATGAAATAAAATATAGACAGACTTGTAATTGATACATTGATGTTGCTTGACTGCAACAAAAAAAAATTTTTATCTTGGTATGGGCTGTTGAGGTTTGCAGAAGTCAAATTGTGGACACCTCAGCACGTTGTTTCATGTTACATCAGATTTGACATATTGATTGTATTACATGAATATATCTGTAGTACATGTTCTAAGGATATTGTATATCATTACCATATACTGTATGTCATATCTACAGACTGAATGATGTCAAGACTCACTGTTGTTACTGTATATCCTCATAGTTGAACTGCTCATTTGTATTCTGCATTATTGCTTCTATGGTTACAGCTTTTACTTAGTTCACCTGCTTCAAAAAGTTTTTTCCTAGCAATAAAGAGGAACAGTTTCAAAACAGTATGTTTATCACAATCCACATGTCATGGAAAGGCAGGGGATGAAATCAACATGGAAATATTAAATGGAATAAATTGATCCTAGTTTATTTTGAAAAATCTTTAGTGACTTGCAATACTTGTCTTATTTCTCTTAAAAGTATTTTTCATGATATTGCTGAATATCAGCACTGCATAAGCTAGCTGCTAGGCTGCAAAAGTAGTAAAGAATGAAAAAAAGAAATGTTCAACAACTTTTAGTTAGTATTGTTAATACTCTTTTCTGCTGAGCATAATACTGCAAGGTGTATTAGTCAAGTGATCAATCTTGTCTTTTCCTGTGGCTCATTCTTGTAGGAAGCATTGTGCAAAATCTAGGTGCAGGTTACTTATGAAAGTGAGAAATTATTTGCCGATATTTCTATATTCTTTTCTTCACTGAATTTTGGTTATTTTGATAACATAACCAAAACTTTGAAAGAGTATATATCTAGAAATAGATTTAGAATAGCTAGTTGCGCTATTGTGCTCAAACTTTTATGAATTATTATGATTTTATCGATTCAATTCAAAAGATTCATTTCGATGATAAGAGACAATATGCATTCATGATGGCATGCATGTGGATGTATCTGCTTGTGACACTTTGCTTGTTAACATGATATCTCAGAAGGGGAAACATGACAGTTCTCAAACTTGGTAGACAGATGCCCAGCATATAGAGGTCTATAGAGGAAGAACCTTATTGTTCTTTGGTGGATTGAAAAGTCATCAGGGGTTATCAGGTTTTCAGCTCTAAAAACCTTGCTTACACAATATCTTGTGATTTCATTCTTGCTGAGGGTCATCTGCTGTCACCAGGGTTGAACTCTGAAATCCCTGTTTAGACAATATCTGCAAATACAAAGCTTGGATAAATATTATACATGAAAGTGAAAAGTCATCTGGAGTTATTTGGTTTCAAACTCTGAAAACCTTGTTAACACAATATCTTGAGATAGGAAGTTTGAGTAAATGTCATAGTTCGTTTCCAATGCTTTATGCTTAGAGAAAGAACTCTATGCTTTAGGTGGGGTCAAAAGTCATCTAGGGTCACGGAAGGACAAATTCTGAAAATCCTATGAACACAATATCTAAAGATGTGAAGCTTGGATAAATGTCATACTTGGTATAACACTGCCAGAGGGACTGCTTTTTTTAGTGGGGGTCATAGGTTGTTGGCTCACTGGAGGCCAAATTCTGAAAACCTTTCTCACACAAAATCCCTCAATAGGAAGCTTAGATAAACTACGTACTTGGTATGTTAATGCTTTGTAGTAAGAGGAGATTCCCTATTGTTTTTTGCTGGGGTCAAAGAACATCCGGCGTCACCAGAGGTCAAACTGTAAACTTTTTTACAAAGTAGTTGACTATAGGAAGCCTGGATAAATATCAAGTACTTAGTATATGTAGGTGTTCTATAGTGAGAGCAAAAAGCCATTTGTTTTTGGGTAGGATCAAAGGCCATCTGGGGTTACTGGAGCTCTGACTCTGAAAACCTTGTTTACACAATTCCTTGAGTTCGGAAGCTTGGCTAAATTTCATATTCTCCCTTGTTGATGTTTTATGGTGAGAGGAAGGACCTTATTGTTTTTACTGGGGGTTAACAGTCAACAGGGGTCAAATAAGAAAACCTTGTCAACACAATATCACAAGAAGGGAAGTTGCCACAGATTTGGTACAGTTTTTAGTGTGTAGATGTACCACATTCAGGACAAGAATGCTATTGTTTTTTGGTGGTCATTGGAGGTCAGCAGGTATCAGCTTGTGAAAACCTTGGACGACGCATGTTACCAAGAAAGGAGGCTTCCAATGATCTCATCAGGCTTCATGTGGGGCCTTGAAAACCTTGAAAGTACTTGAATTTAATCCTGTCATTTTTAAGACTTTGACAGTGCTTGGATTTTGTTCTTTTCCATCAAACTCATTGAAAAGTGCTTGTATTCTCTTTATTTTGAATATTGTTACTCATTTTCAATTTAGTATCATCTGCAACAAATGTTTGGACCAGGACCAGTTTTGTATTTTGCCAACCTCAAGTGTGTGTGAGAATTTATGAAGATATTTTCTGAGAGTATTACAAGCAGTTTGATGTTCTTTAAACAAAAAAGTTCCATCTTGAAAAGTGCTAGATTTTTATCCTCAGAAAAGTGTTATGAAGCCTGACTCTTATTTGGTATGTAAGTGTTGTGGTACACCATACTGAATGCAAAAGCCTGTTACATGAATTTGGTGGATGCCGCAAGGGTCAGTTTATGAAAACCATGTGCACATGAAATCTTAAGGCAGAAAAGCTGGCCATATAGATCTTTTGCCTAGTGTGCATGTGTGCACGCTGAACATGTAAATGCATATCTTCCTTAAGGTCAGCAATTGTCATTGCTAACATATCAAATGGTGACAGGATAAATCACTGTAATATTACAAAGCTTGTGTTGACAACACATCCTAACTTTATCCCCCCCCCCCAAAAAAAAAAAAAAACCAATTCCATCGTGGAAACCGCAGTGCAGTTTGTGCCTTCTGGTGAATTCTGACAAGATGCTGTCTTCATCATAGTATAAATTGTGTAGTCATCCTTTTTTACGAAAAATTAAATGCAGCATGAAGACATCAGGGAGGATACCTGTACTTCCTCGAATTATGCTGTGTACTGCACAATGTTGCTTTAAAGATACATATTTATGATGTATAATTTTTTTTTTTGGCAGGTTCTAATATCTCTAAAGAAGAGATAACATTGGCAGAAGAGAAATTTGAAGAGTCCCGTGAACTGGCTGAATATGGAATGCGTAACCTTCTTGAAAGTGATGTGAGTCATGATCCATTGATCTATATACGTCACTCCTCTCTTGGTTGTTGTAGCATAGCTATGGTAGAGCATTGATGGCAATGCTCCTAGCTTGTGACCCTTCAATCAAGCCTAAGACATTTAAAAAATAAATATGTACCACATTACGTTTTGAAAATTCAGTCATTTATTTTTTTGTTGTTTCTGCTGGCCAGCTTTGGTTTGAGTTGCCCTTCTGTTATACCAGTGCCCAAGTGCTCATGTAATGTGTTGCATTTATCTGTCATTGTGGTGTGCATTTACATGTTTGCCTGTATATTTTGATTAACTTCCATCTGGGCATCACTTTTTGAAAAATATCAAGATAAAGTAGTTGGCCAAATTGCAAACTTGGTGTGTTGATCTCAGCTTGATACAGTGCAGATTGAAAGTTTCACTGGAGATCAACTAGAGGTAACAGCAAGTTTCCTCACTAGATGGGACTGCTCTCGGACTGGATCTCAAAATGGTGAATCAGATCTAGATCTGATCCACTGCTCTAGATAAACTTTACAATGTGAAAGTACTCTCACTTAAGTTTAGATCTGGAAATGATTATCTATCCACAGGGCAGATCAGATCTTCAGCAGTGGCTCAAAATTGTGCTTGTGAATGTTCAGTGGATCATGGTGTCCAGGGATCAAGCTGACCTTTGATGTCACATGCTTCTATTTCCCTGTGATATTCCTACTCAGCTAAACTTTCCATGGAGGTTCTTTAGTGTATACCTATAGGTGCACTGATACAGTATATGCTGGTCACAGAATTACACACCCAATTTTATTGTCAATTAAATGGATGTATACGCTACGCACTTTTAAGCAAGTGTTGGGTCTTGAATTAACTTGCCATTTTTAATTAAGGTGGACATTTTCAAGCTGGAAAGAATTATTATATACCTTTTAAAACTTTCAAGTTTTCAAGGAATTTTGAAGCATTTTTAACTGCATAGCAATCAAAAACTGTGGCATGACAAGCTTCGTTGTCTGAGGTTGGGAGAAAATTTCGGTTGTGCAACTCTGTGTGCAGTTGCACACACCAAGAAAAGAATAAATTCCGTTCATCTCCATTATTCCACAAGCAAGTCAATCATTTTAGAAGTAGCCAGTTCTGTCCAACTGCATGCATGATGTGAATATGGACACTTAAATGTGGTAAGATGTAATGCTGAATTTATATACTACTTGAATGAGTGTGTGTCAACACACACTTACCGGTGGGTCATACTGAGTACCCATTTCAAGCATCAGAAGATCCATTGGACATATCAGGAGTGGTACGGTGGCAGTGGGAACTCTGTGTGAGGGGGATAAAGTCAATAATGTTCCATACAAACACAGTATGAAGTGCAAAAAGAATGTGAGAGACATAGTGACAACTGTTACATCACAAAGGATGTAGTGTAGACTCAGTTCAGATGCGATGAACAAAATTGTTTTCCTGTTGTGACTGCAATATGCTCATGTGCGTTGTTACTGTGCTCACAGTTTACTCATGGCACTCACAACGAGCTGCAACTGTGACCATTTCATTTCCTTACGGCGATCTGATTAGCATGATCAGAGCAGCAAGCCGTGGCAACCACCTTCCATGTTCAAATCTATCACCTTGGTCAGGCATCCCTTTGCAACTATGGCATTCCTCTGTAGACCAAGTGAGCTTCACTATGAAGTCAGTACCCTCTCAGAGACCTGACTGTACTCAACTCTGCTCTACCATAATTTGTAGGATGTATGTCAAGTGCAGTGCAGTTGATCCCTGGTGTGGCAAGGTCTTAATGCTGCATATTTTGTTGGTATAATTTTCCATTAATACTATAAATTCTAAACATTCAAAAACATTTTCTTCTTTTCTAGCGGAAGGTAAGACCAGCCTTTTTAATTCCTATAGAGTAATGCTAATACCAGTGGATGTGTTTCCATTACTTAAATAGATGATCTGATACTTGTCATGCAATTGATATTTAAATATGCATTTTTATGAGTATTTTGCTGTTAGAGCTGGAATACTGATGAGAACAAAGGTATATGATGACATGATTAACAATACAACTCATACTCTAGTCTGAAGTAATTTAAAAGTTGGAGGTACTCAATCATCCAAGCAGTACAATACTGTATGTCGGAGCAACCTGTTTGTTAAGTGGAATTCAAAGTTGTTATTCACCCAAGGTGTGTGAGGAATCTTGTATGTAATCCAGTTTACTTTTTCTTTGTTCATCTTTAACAGGAAGAGCAAGTTGGCCAACTGCATGCACTGATTGAAGCCCAGTTAGATTTTCATAAGCAATCTGTTCAGATTTTAGAGAGCGTTCTTGAGACATTGGAAGACAGGTGAGGATGGTTATCCTAAAGCATGATGGATATTTTTAAATAACTAACCAATGGGTTAGCTGTATCAGCCATAAGGTGGTTTGCGATGTGGCAAGACCAAAAGTTAGAAATAGTTTGCCATGGTAAAGTGAACTTCAAAATAACTGATAAATCAGGGTTTACTATGAATGTTTGTCAGTCAAATAAAATTTAAAAAGATGGTGTAGTGAAATCAAGTAGACACTAAAGCAGTACCTTTACATGATTCTGTTTGTTCCCATGTGACTACTAAAGCAGTACCATTGTGTGCCTCTATTTGTTCCCATGTGTTTCCACAACTTGCTTTTCTTTCATTTGATATGTCATTTGAACAGTTTTAGCAGGATGGAAGAGTCATCCAAGAATATGTGATTCCTAACTCAACTTTAACCAATGAAGCAATTGTTTCTATCATCTGATAATTTAAGAAAAACAAAAGTTGAAAGGACATGTTAGCAAGGGTACATGAATGAGAAAACTGGAAGGAATTTCAGGGTAAAATTGAGTTTTAGCAGTTAATCTCATGTTTTCTGTTCTCATTCAATTTTGGAGTAAAGATGTGATCCACTAAATGCTGCTAATCAAATGATATCAGTTGTAAGGATCAAATGACTGTTTCTGGTCAGTGAATGGCTAAAAATTATGAATACTACTAATGTTGATGCTATGTCACAAAAATACTCTATTAATGGTACCTTTAGGGTCTTCAGGGATTTTTAGCCCAAGGCTCCATGTGGGCCCTTTGGCCCATTTTTGATTCCTTGCCGAAGGCTCAAGGAATCTATGCGATGGTGATGTCGTGTGTGTGTGTGTATGTAACACTTCTTGTAAACACGATATCTCAACAAGGGTAACCATGACTGATCTCATATTAAGTGTGTGGCTTGGGTTATATTGAGTAGATGATCCCTATTGTTTTTGGTGGAGGTTAAAGGTCATTTGAGGTCACCAGAGGTCAAAATGTGAAAACCTCGTAAACACGATATCTCAAGAACGGTAACTGTGACTGATGTCATACTTTGTGTGTTGGTTGGTCGCATTGAGTGGATGACCCTTATTGTTTTTGGTGTAGGTCAAAGGTCATTTGAGGTCACCAGAGGTCAAAATGTGAAAACCTAGTAAACACGATATCTAAAGAACGGTAACTGTGTCTGATGTCATACCTGGTGTGTGGGTTGGTCATATTGAGTAGATGATCGCTATTGTTTTTGGTAGAGGTCAAAGGTTGTATGAGGTCACCAGAGGTCAAACTGGAAAAACCTTGTAAACACAGTATGTCCAGAAGGATAACTGTGACTGATGTCATACTTGGTGTGTGGGTTGGTCATGTTGAGTAGATGATCCCTATTGTTTTTGGTGGAGGTCAAAGGTCATTTGAGGTCACCAGAGGTCAAAATGTGAAAACCTAGTAAACACGATATCTCAAGAATGGTAGCTGTGTCTGATGTCATACGTGGTGTGTGGGTTGGACATATTGAGTGGATGATCCCTATTGTTTTTGGTAGAGGTCAAAGGTTGTATGAGGTCACCAGAGGTCAAACTGGAAAAACCTTGTAAACACAGTATGTCCAGAAGGGTAACTGTGACTGATGTCATACTTGGTGTGTGGGTTGGTTATGTTCAGTAGATGATCCCTATTGTTTTTGGTGGAGGTCAAAGGTCATTTGAGGTCACCAGAGGTCAAAATGTGAAAACCTAGTAAACATGATATCTCAAGAACGGTAACTGTGACTTATGTCATACGTGGTGTGTGGGTTGGTCATATTGAGTAGATGATCCCTATAGTTTTTGGTGGAGGTCAAAGATCATTTGAGGTCACCAGAGGTCAAAATGTGAAAACGTTGTAAACATGATATCTTCAGAACGGTAACTGTGTCTGATATCATACCTGGTGTGTGGGTTGTTCATATTGAGTAGATGATCCCTATTGTTTTTGGTTAAGATCAAAGATCATATTAGGTCACCTGAGGTCAAACTGGAAAAACTTGGAAACACAATATGTCCGGAAGGGTAACTGTGACTGATGTCATACTTACTGTGTGGGTTGTTCATATTAAGTAGATGATCCCTATTGCTTTTGGTGGAGGTCAAATGTCATTTGAGGTCATCAGAGGTCAAACTGTAAAAACTTTGTAAACACAATATCTTCAGAAGGGTAACTGTGACTGATATCATTCTTAGTGTGTGGGTTGGTCATATTAAGTAGATGATCCCTATTGGTTTTGGTGGAGGTCAAAGGTCTTTTGAGGTCACCAGAGGTCAAAATGTGAAAACATTGTGAACACAATATCTCAAGAACGGTAACTGTGACTGATGTCATACTTTGTGTGTAAATTGGTCATATTGAGTAGATGATCCTTAATGTTTTTGGTGGAGGTCAAAGGTTATTTGAGGTCCCCAGAGGTCAAAATGTGAAAACCGTGTAAACAATATCTCAAGAACGGTAACTGTGACTAGTGTTGGGCGGTATCCCGGTATCCAAGTCGTTATTGGTATTCGCAGTACCGGTATTAGCAGTAACGAAAGAAAAATCTGAATACGCGAGTACAGTTACTTTTGAATACTTCGCAGTACCGGGAAAATTTTTTGGTGGTGGTGGTACTGGTACCACCTCCAACAAGTAAAAAAAATTTGTTTTTTTGGATGTAGCGTTAATAGTTACATATCAACATCAAAATGGACCAAAAACAAATTCCAGATCCATTTTAAAACTGTTCATTTCAATATCTCACTAAAACAAACCTCATTGCTTCTGAAAGTAAATGTATTCATCGCCATAACGATTGAAGTTAACCTTGTACACAGTGGCAGTCCCTGTCTTATGTTTAACAAAGCAGCTATCTTCCCTAATGTTGGTAAAATCATGCAAACCATGCAGGCTAGGCCTACACATATTGCCCATTTTGTTAACACTAACCTGCTGTAAAGGACGAGTAAAGCACCCGCGTGTTATACTAAACAAAAGCGAACTGAAGAACAACAGCTCAGCTATGTAGAAGTGGAAAGAGAAAAAGTTACGTTTAGGCATAATTCCAGCGTTGATTTTTTTTTTTTTTTTTGCGTGCCTCCTTGATGTCTGTCTTTGTATATTTTTTGGTCCCTTGCAGCCATCTACGTATGAAGTGGCTCATGCAGTTACTCTAGCGGACTTGTGATACTAGTGTCACGGGTTGGCTCCCCACTCGGTACTGCGTTTGCCCTTTCTTTTTTCTCTCTCTTCTGGTCGAACGTATTGGTTTGAAACCTTGACTGAAGTTTTATAAGTCGCCGCAAACACCATCTTTCTTTTGCTGGTTATAACTGAGTCTGTATCAATTAATAGCAATGATGAAGCAACAAAAAGAAAAAAATAACAACAAAAATAAGCTGTTTTTCTGCAGCCGCCCTTCGTCTTATTCAAGACATATTTCATAATCTTGAGATGGATCGTGACTATGAGTTGCCTTTGGGGATACATATCATGATACTTACTATTGTATGTAGGCTATAGATGCTCAAACATGCTAAGTTGGACTAACTTTACCAAAATCAGGTTGCTTGGAAATCAAAAAAAAAAAGTTTGAAATGTTTGAAAATTGTTTTTTACAGTATTTGAGCACCACGTCGGTGACATTAATATAGACGAACTGCTGCTGATCGGTCTATAGTAAACCATGTTCATTATCATAATAATTCCGACGATCCATTTAGGACAATCCCAGCCAAAAATTTTGCATCAGAAATATGTTCTAAGGGAATTTCGTGGAACTAGTACACATCATCATAACTCTGTTGGATTAACTCCGATGAACACAGAAATTGCACAGATAGAAAGATCATACTCAAAATACTTTTTGAAATTTCCTCACCAAATGGAAAAAGTCCGTATCTCCTTCCGTTTTTGAGTTATGAGCAATTTTGTGTTTTAAAATATTAATTTAAACTGCTTCCTAAGTCCTTGGCATAACTTTTTTAGGTTATCCTGCTGCTACAGCTACCCAATGTAATCCAGTTTCATTCATTACTCAATCGATGGGCTTATAATGACTGTAATCAAGGTTACCAGTTAGTTTGTGGAGTAACCCGCCAATTTTTTACCTGATACCAAATTACCTGAAATGAAAAAAAAAACTCCAAGCAAAAACTAGCCCCTACTTGAATAAAAACTTGACCCTGTCTTTTTGTACAGTGTAACACTTGTTGATGTTTTCAACACACTGCAATATGATATACATCATTACATAATCTATGTTTCTATAAGTGGAGAGTAAATTGTAAACCCGTGACCGTCCCACTCGGGAAACTACTAAATTGGGGGAAAAAAATTCTTGATATTTCGCGATAAAGCGGGTGTTTTATACTTATTTCAATTATACCCACAAAGCGCCAAAATGCGTGCACTTTCTAATTTTTACTGGCCCACAAAGGTAAAAAATGAAACAAATCTGCCTCTTTTGGCATTTAAAATGCCATATGGCAACCCTGATTACAGAAATTGGCAGGCATGCACACCCGGTGGAAAAGAAGATTTCCGGCACTAATTAAGCTATGAATTGGGACAAACGGGGACATTTTTACTTCACTGAAGTGACACCATTAATAATGAAAATTTCATTCACATCACTGCATAAGCTGGATTGGGAATTTCCGCGATTCTGGATTATACTGTAAGCAATGTTCCGATCCTGCCTTGCATCTAATCATGAACGTAAGTCCTGCCTGCCACTAGCATTTTAAACTCCTGATTGGCTGTCGAAAATCGCGAGAAGTAAAATCTACGAATCGATCTGCAAACTTGTACACAATATATTTCATTTCAAGGCTGTCAGTCATTTGAGGTCATTAGGGCGGGGCATAGACAGCTTAATCAGCTTGGATCGGAACTGAGGAGGTGATCAAAAGATGAAAATTTCCCGTTGAAATGGTACAGTTACTCGCTCGCTTCGAACCACAGTACTATATGATGCACATACAGTTGTCTGCTTGTATCATGAAAGTTACGTTGTTTGTGTATATCACAGGTGGTCCTAGCGTTAAGTATACACTGTTAACTACATAGGTGTAGTTAATAGTGTATACTTAACGCTAGGACCACCCGTAGTGTATATGAGTGGCAATGAAAGCAAATTTGTTTGCATTTCTGGAGAAAGTAAAACAAAACAAGACAAGGTTTCAACGATTTTGTGTGACGAAATAATTCGTAAGTAATGTACAGTAATCAGATCACCTGACTTAAGAATTTTTAGGCTGCAAATGGCGACTGGGTATGTTGACAAATGATCGCATTGGCAAAAAGGTGGTCGCCGATTTAGTTGCTGTATTCAGTGCTGCTCTCAAACCCTGCTAAAGCTACTTAAACTCAAGTTTTTACCTCGTCATTTGATGTTTTTTTCAATGAATTTACATGAAGACATGAATGCAAGTTATTGCATTACCACCACAATATATAGAGCTCAAAACCTGTTGCTTTTATCACGTTCAACAAGACACAGAACCTTTTGTTTTTAGCACGTTGAACTGGTGGTCAATCCCAGTACTTTCGTAAATACCGGTACTGATGCGCTGCGAATACAGATACTGATTTTCCTGATACCGCCCAACCCTAACTGTGACTGATGTCATACGTGGTTTGTGGGTTGTGTATATTGAGTAGATGATCCCTATTGCTTTTGATGGAGGATACAGGTCATGTGAGGTCACCAGAGGTGAAACCGTTAATACATTGTAAACACAATATCTCCAGAACGGTAAGTGTAACTGATGTCATACTTGGTGTGTGGGCTAGTCATATTGAGTAGATGACTCCTATTGTTTTTTGTGGAGGTCAAAGGTCATTTGAGGTCTCCCGAGGTGAAACCTTGCTAACACATTATCTCCAGAAGGGTAATGATGACTGATGTCATACTTGATGTGTGGGTTCCCCTTACTGGGTAGGTGATCCCTGTCGCTTTTAGTGGACGTCAGATGTCATTAATGTCACCAAAGTAAAGGTTATTTGGGTTAAAGGCTTATTAATGTGGTGTTTCAAGACCAGTAACTGCAGTTGATCTCATACTTGTCATGTGGATAATTCATGCTTGTTATAATATAACCATGTAGCAAGGAATCACAAAGCCTTTTGGCTTTCTGGTATGAAATTCTGTTCTGAATGCTGCTTTTTGCTCAGGCTTTGATGGATTTGTGTGTAATGTGGACACAATGATAACTGAGTAGTAGGCAAATTTGGGGTATTCAAAACTGATTGGTGGAAGGTTCCATGTGGACCATATGGCCCATTTTATGAAAGTCTGCAAAATGCTCCTCGTACAGATTCTCTTGTACAATGTTGATGGTTTGTCATAATGATACTCTTTTAGTGGTCTATCTTTGATTGTATGGGAATTTGTAGTCCATTGTTCTATATGGACTCTACCGCCCATTTTGTGAAATCCTACAAAAGTTTTCTCCTCCAACTTTAAAGGTACCCCTTTAAATGTCTTACAATATCTTCTCAGATATCCTTATTGTGCATAGACTTTGCAGCCTTTCTCGGCGAATGAATTCCCCATCGTCGATACATTCCTCTCAATTTGAACTGCAGCCTACTTATACCTAACCGAGGATACAAAATCATCTAGTAATCGTGTTTCTCTGTGATCGTCGTCCTCCGGAAAGACTTTGGACACTCGATATAATTATGCACACATGAATAGTCATGTTAATACATAGTAAAATACTACGCGTTGGTCTCATGAAATGAACCAATAGTAGCGATTGAACAATGAGAGAAAATAATGGTACCTAGGCTAACTTCCACCCTATCACGAGATTTTCCTGCAGCCGAAATAGGATACCGCTAAGAACAGTTGAAGAGTTACCATGATATTTACAAAACTATTCAGTCAAAGGTCCTTTCCCCATCATCACTCCATCTTTTCTCACGATGGCCGTGATTGGCTTCTACCAAATTTGGTAGCGAAAAACAGTGGTTTTAGTTAAAAGTTGTGTGCATAGTTAAAACGACTGTCCAGAGTCTGCAAGGGCAGGGCTCAATGAGGGGAGTAAATCCTCTACTGGAAGAGCAGTACAAGTATATGGATGTTCCTTCAGAGGTGGCGGAACCAAGATTACCCAAGCAGACTATGCAGAGTCTATATCGTGCATGAATGATAATTGAGTAATGGGGCAATGGGTCAGGTTTTGTCCAAACTGAAATTCAATCTAGTCTGATATACTTGTAGGTCTATACATTAAAGGAGCACTTTGAGTCAGTCAGTTAGTCTTCCCACATCTGTCAACTTTGTGTCAAGCTTCAAATGAACACTAATGAAGTAGTAGTTAATGATTTAAATTGGTTTTGGAAAATTGCAACCATTTTTCCACATTAGTACTAAACTCATATGCCCACTGCTAGTACAAACCAAGTAGAAAATCTACAAAATATAAAGTTTCATAATTATTGGATGTCAAACTTTGACAATTATAAGCATTGTAATTTGGTAATGCCCCTTAAATGTATCACAAAGTTATTGACAAAGGTCCACTCTCTGCACAGTTTGTGCTCTAATTTATGATATTCTGCAAATTATGCAGTCCTACAGATTCTCTTGTATATGCAATGTTGGTGATTCAATATAATGATGCTGCTGGTGGTTCCTATGACATGATATAGACATAATACTGATATATACTGCCCTAAGGGTGTTCAGGTATGAGCCTCTGCACTGTTGGTGTTCAAGTTTCTTCTGCTACTGAAGTCAACATTACTGGTGGGAGGAGGTTGAAGGGGTGGGGTCAAAATGATAGGCACTCCTTTTTTCTCTATGCATTTGTTTTCTCTTAATTCTGGGTAATTTCAGCCAGGGATACCTATCCCTGGGGCACTAGCAAACATTCTGCTCCAATTTAACTAAACAGTGCTGTTGTTTGTCTGTCCAAGCCAATCACTACAATTCTTGTTGTGATATTTGATCGATGCAGGGTTATTTGTTATGAAGACTTTATAACAAGAAAACCAAAAGGCTTTGTGATTCCTTGCAACATGGTTATGTTATAACAGACATGAATTATCCACGTGACAAGTATGAGATCAACTGCAGTTATTGTTCTTGAAACAACACATTAATAAGCCTTTAACCCAAAATGACCTTTATTTTGGTGACCTCCTATTTTTGACATCCACCAAAAGCAATAGGGATCACCTACCCAGTACGGCCTACCCTCACATCAAGTATGACTTCAGTCAACATTACCCTTCTGGAGATAGTGTGTTAGCAAGTTTTGACGTCAGGTTACCTCAAGTGACCTTTGACCTCCTCCAAAAACAATAGGAATCATCTACTCAATATGACCAACCCACGCACCAAGTTTGACATCAGTCACAGCCACCGTTCTTGAGATATCGTGTTTACAAGGTTTTCACATTTTGACCTCTGGTGACCTCAAATGAGCTTTGACCTCCACCAAAAACAGTAGGGATCATCTACTTACTATGACCAATCCACACACCAAGTATGAGATAAGCCATGGTTACCCTTCTTGAGATATCTTGTGTACAAGCGAAGTGTCACATGCACAAATGGTTTTAACAAAAAATCCGGCCCCATGCCGGATTTAGAGAAATCCTCAAATCCAGTGCACCCCAATTTCATTGGTGACATGTTCAATTACTGAAGTATTAAAATGACCAACCATGACACAAATCCTCACAAGTAATATGTCAGACTCATGAAAATGCACACGTATACTGCATAATCAAAAGACAATGCATTTGTGCATTCTGTTTGTGTCCATGGGTTGGTGGTGAGTAACCATCTCGTGAATACACTAAAAATAGGAAGCTGGCCCATAGTCAGTACCACGGTTTGTAATCTAACTTATCTTAGGCCTAAACATATAACAATATCAGTTTGTAATAACTGTGAATGACTTCTGTGATAACTTTCAGGTTTACCCAACACCCCTAATGCATATGGTCAGCTAAAATCCTCTAACCCTGCATAGATAGAGCTAACCTTTGTCCTGGTTTCCTGAAATTTTTAGCTGTCGAAAACACTGAAAATTGTCTGATATTGTCAATAACAGTCCTGTCTGTCAGCAGTTGTTAACCAAGAGAAACTACTGCTTTAAGATGGTGGCTAGATATCCACTCTTCAAGGAATGGCTATCAGGTGAATTGTTATGTGTGTAGTAATGTTGATGTCATTTGCTTTAGTGTTATGGATGAATGCTGATTTTACTGATGACTGTAATAGTGTTGGCTAGGAATATGATTATTTCAGTGAAATATTTTTGTGTTGCCTAGGACCTGCTGGCGGTGTCATCATGGATAACTAATATGTTTCGTTATGGTCCTATCAACCAGTTAGCTGCGTATGACAAGCATGTTTGTCATGTCCATGGCTATTGACCTCATGGTGTGCTGATATCTTGAATCGGCAAACATTCTACTAATGTAAATTAGTTTCACCTAGTGTTTTCAAGTATAGCTGCCCCAGTAGTCTTGACAACAGAGCAACAAAAATGCGAATGTAAACCAGCTTATCTTCACAACCACTTTTTCACCTTATTGAATAGATTTTCTTTCTGCAATGAATCACTTTTGGTTTCAATGAAATCGTAACCTTTCTGTGTTGCAAACAAAACATTCCCTGCACTTTCATCTGTTTTGCAAAGATTTTGAAGTCTGGTGTGCATATGCATGCATGTAATGAGAAAAACAGAATAACCTTCATACATATGTACTGGCAGTACCATGGGGGGAGCGAGCCTACTCCCACGGTCCCACCCCTTTTCAAAGAGGAAGTTTTTTATTCTTTGCCAAAGGCAAAAGGAATCTATCCATGTGATGGTGAAGTTGTGTGTGTGTGTGTGTGTATGCATGTGTGTATGTGATGCTTTGCTTGTAAACACGATATCTCAAGAAGGATAATGATGACTGACCTCATACTTGGTGTGTGGGTTGGTCATACTACGTCGATCATCCAGTTGTTTTTGGTGGAGGTCAAATGTCATAAGTGCTCACCAGAGGTCAAATTGTGAAAACTGTAAACATGATATCTCAAGAAGAGTAATCTTTACTGACCTTTTTTTTTTTTCAGTCTCATTTATTGAGCATTCATTCAATTCAAAAGTTATGTACAAGTAAATCAAATCAAATCATTCTTAACAAGAAAACAACATATATAGCATTAACATATCACGAAATAAAGAGTTCTTTTAAAAGTGTCTTACGAGTTTAATTATTAGCTTTGCTTAAAATATAATATTCGACGCTGAGGTAATATTTAAGTTTATAGGAGAAAGCAGTTGCATCTGGGATAATATTATTTAATTTGCGGTTAAATATGAAGTACTTTCCATCTAAAATGAAAAAATTAATAGGATGTGTGGCATCTTCAAAAAAGCCAAACTTAATATAATTAAACTCCAATTCAAACCTGCGCTTTAAGCATAGGTTATCTGACTCTAACCAAAAATTCATAACATGAACATAATCCCAAAAAAGATGATCTAGTGTCTCATTGCTATCATGACAAAAAGAACAAAGTGGGCTTTCTTTTACCTTAATTCTAAATAGAAAATTATTTACACCAAGTATTCTTTGCAAGAAACAGAACTGAAAATAATGTATCTTCGTATCTCTTACAGCAAAATAAGGTAATACAAAAATTTTATTCCATTCATATACCTTGTTATCTATTTGATGCCATTTGGAGATCGCCTTTGGAACTTGTGATTTTTTCTTAACTAAATAATTGTATACATATTTCTTGATCTTTGGAGATGTAATGGCTTTAGTAAGTCGTTGCTCATTTTCATTTTGAATGTTAACACAATTTAGACTGTCTTTCCATGAACTTGGAATTGCGGATATGATGCCAAAAAATAAAGTGAAAGGAAAATGATTGATACCAAATTTCACACAAAAGGTATTATAATCTTAAGCGTTTCCATCATTATCGAAAAAATTACACACTCTGAAAGCATCGTTATGTTTAAGAATGCTTAAAAATATAGGCTGATTATCTATTTTAATAAAAGAGTTATTCAATATGCTCTGGTTTCCGTAGAAGTTACTATTGGGAGATCTAAAATTAAAGTCAAACCATGCAAAGCAGACATCACGAATGAAGATATTCGAAATATAAAGATCATTTTTGGAAAGATTGCATTCAAATAAGAAGCCCTTACCATATTTTTTAAGTTCTGCATCAAACAAAATCTTCCACAAGCTATTGTTATCATCGAGATATAACTTCACCCACTTGCATTTTAAGCTTGTAGCAAACGACCGTATGTCAATCATATTTAAACCTCCGTTGGATTTGCTATTGATTGAAACATTTCTTTTAACTTTATCAGGTTTATTAGACCAGATAAATCTATAGAAAAGGTTCTCTAAATCCTTAGAATACTGATCACTTGGATTTGGCAAAACGGAGAAAAGATAGACTAGTTGTGAGATGAGAAAACTTTTAATAAGAACAATTTTTCCAATTGGAGTTAGGTCTCGGGAAGACCAGAGGTTAATGATACTTTTAATTCGTGATAATTTCGGGAGATAATTCAGCTTAAAGAAATCATCGTGATGGTGCGTAAATGAAATACCTAAATACCTGACAGGTACATCACTAATAACAAAGTCAAAATTTTGAAAATGGGGCAGTGGATTTGAGAAAAAGGGGCCTAGAGGGAAAAGACAAGATTTGTCCAAATTTACATTTAAACCAGATGCCTTACAGAAATTTTCTAAAATATTCACTGTTTCTGTAATATCACCCAATGACCCATCTGTTATAACAACTGTGTCATCTGCAAAGGTAGAGATTTTATAAACCGAATTGGAGATAACAATTCCATTAATATGAAGACTAGACTTGATCATAGCAGTGAAAATTTCAGAACAAGTAATAAAAAGATAAGGACTAAGGGGGCATCCTTGACGCACACCCCTTGAAATCCTGAAATAGTCTGTAAGGAAACCATTGTTTATAACACATGATGAAATGTTACTATACAGCGTTCTAACCCACATTCTAAAATCACTTCCAAAATTAAAATAATCAAGGGACTTTTGGATGAAGCCCCAATCGAGTCGGTCAAACGCTTTCTCGTAGTCAAGGAAAATAAGTGCCCCAGGGATATCATGATCATTACAGTAGTTAATAACGTCAAGGATTAACCTAACATTTTCACCTATAAAGCGCCCTTTTAGGAAATCGGTTTGCTCAGGATCTATTAGGTCTGTGAGAACATTCTTCATACGCGTAGCCAGACACTTAGCAACAATTTTATAGTCTGTGTTGAGTAGAGCGAAGGGCGCCAATTTTTTATGTAACGGTTATCTTTATTCTCTTTTGGAATGAGTGTTAGGCAAGCTCTACCTCGCTCATCAGAAATGTGGCCTTTTTGAAAGGCATAGTTAAAGGAATTGACAACAAGTGAACCAACATTGTCCCAAAATACACGAAAGAATTCAACGGGGATTCCATCAGAGCCAGGAGACTTGTTAAGAGGCATTGAAAATAAAGAGCGACTACATTCTTCAAGAGTAAGGAGCCCTTCGCAGCTCCGGGCTTGCTCTGCAGAAATTTTGGAATGTAAAATATCCAGGCTAATGAAAAAGTCACTCGAACAAACGTCACTGTCTTTTAATAGTGTAAAGACACTCATAGTAACTTTTAATGGATTCTAAAATAATATCAGGATTTTCAACAATACTGTTATCAAAAATTGACTGCCTAATAGAATTGAATGACTTATTTCGTTTCTCCATATTCAAAAAATATTTTACTGACCTTATACTTGGTGCGTGGGTTGCTCATTCTGAGAAGATAATTTTTTTAGTTTTTGGTGAAGGTTAAAGGTCGTTTGCTCTCACCAGAGGTCAAATTTCTAAACCTTGTAAACACAATATCTCAAGAAGGGTAACAGTTGGAGCATCTCATATTTAGCATGTGGATTGCCCATATTGAGTGGATGAAACCTACTTGTTTTGGTGGAGGTCAAAGGTCATTTGGAATCGCCAGAAGTCAAAGGGTCAAAATCACGTCATCTCCTGTATCTAAAAAAGAGAAACTTTGAGTGATAACATACTTTGCATGCCTATTGCTCATATTCAGTACTTCAGAATTCAATAGTCAAAATCTTGGAAGCAATTATCTCAAGAAGGTCAAGTGTGAGGGATTTCACATAATATGTGTCTTGCCCATGTTGTAAAGATTACTTCTATAAATTTTTGCACCTTTATGTTTTAAGAGGAGGTGAAAGGTCATTTTGGATTAAAGGCCTTTTAATGTGGTGTTTCAAGAACAGTAACTGCATTTTATCTCATATTTGTCATGTGTAATTTATTCCTTGCCAATGACAGGCAACGAATCTATGCGATGGTGATGTGTGCATATGTGATGCTTTGCTTGTAAACACAATATCTCAAGATGCGTAACCATGACTGATCTCATACTTGGTGTGTGGGTTGGCCATACTGAGTAGATGATCCCTATAGTTTTTGGTGGAGGTCAAAGGTCATTTGAGGTCACCAGAGGTCAAAGTGTAACAATGTTGTAAACACAATATCTCCAGAAGGGTAACTGTGACTGATGTCATACTTCATGTGTAGGTTGGTCATATTAAGTAGATTATCCCTATTGTTTTTGCTTGACTTCAAAGGTCATTTGAGGTCACCAAAGATAAAACTGTAAACAGATATCTCCAGAAATCTAACCCTGGCTAATGTCATACTTGATGTGTGGATTGTATATACGGAGTAGAAGGATCCGTTTGTTTTTTGTGGAGGTCAAAGGTTGTTTGAGGTCACCCGAGGTCAAACTGCAAACCTTGCAAACACATTATCTCCAGAAGGGTGATGTTGACTGATGTCATACTTGATATGTGGCTTGGCCATACGGGTAGGTGATTCCTATTGCTTTTAGTGGAAGTTAAATATCATTTGATGTCATCAAAAAAAAAAGGTCATTTTGGGTTAAAAGACTTGTTAATGTGGTGTTTCAAGAACAATAACTGTAGTTGATCTCATATTTGTCATGTGGGTAATTCATGTTTGTTAAAATATAACCATGTGGCAAAGAATCACAAAGCCTTTTGCATTCTGGTTCATGTTTGTTATGATATAACCATATGCCAAAGAATCACAAAGCCTTTTGCGTTCTGGTTCATGTTTGTTATGATATAACCATATGTCAAGGAATCACAAAGCCTTCGCTTTCTGGTTGTTGTTATTATCCGAAACTGCCTTTAAGGTATAGATTTCTGTAGAAGGTGGGGTGAGGTCCCAAAAAAAAAGACCTCAAAATGTTTGCACCTTCACATGCTATGTGGTTCTCTGAAAGAAATACCTTTCCTACAAAGGCCTTAAATTTTTTTCCATGCTTTCTGTGCTGTATAGTTTCTCACAAAAAGAATATCCCTGATGAAAAACACAAAAAGTTGTGACCACTTTGTGCTGTATCACATGCATATATTTATTACATAAAGTGCATAGAGCACAGTTATATATGCATGTATGTAAACCCCTACGAAAGTCATATGTCCTTTACAAAATAACACCTTAATTTCTGATGGAGGGATGTGCTGTGATGGAGTGATATGATATGATGAAGTGATTTATTGCAGTGATGTGATAGAATGATATGATGAAGTCTTACGATGGAATGATATGATTAATTGATGTGATAATTATGTCTGCAGTGGTTAAAACTATCAGTGAGATTCATGCTTTTGGCAAAAGGCAGAAACACACATTTTTACTGCTTCCTAAAACATAGATGTGGTTGAATACTTGAATCAAAGTTTCAGAAATCATATTTTCCCTTCAAAGGACAAAAGATTTTTTGCATGCTTCCTGTCCTATATAGTTTCTCACTAAGAGAATTAATTTTCCTGATAAAAACACAGAACTTTTCCGTGCTTTGTGCGGTATCATATGTTTATATTTACTGCATAATGTGCAAAAATCTTAATTTTGTATGTATGTAAACCCCCACAAAAGTCATACGTTCCCATTATTATTATTATTCAGGTGTTGTTAAACAATTTTGAGAAATTTCATTAGTAGTATGAGATCATGGGAATTGTGTGAAATTTAAAGTCTCTCAATAGATGAATGTTGTCAGCTTTGCAGTAACTCTGGCTGCAGAGGTGGAATCATTGAAGTTGCATGAATGTTGTGAATCTTTTAAATATTTTGTTGACCAACTACTTGTATGTTAGAAGGGCTACTTGTTACACAGCCATAATGATGGAAGGAACATCTAGAGTTAAAAAACTATTTTGTCTTGAGCCTTTCTGAAGATGTTTTGGTGAGTTTACTGTTCACTTGCTTTTGTCCCATAATTTCACAGGAAATCTGATGCTTCAAATAGACCTAAGAGTGAAAAGAAGACCTACAGCAAACCCAAATCTGTCGTTAGGAGTCCTAGCAATGGTCAACTTTCTGATGACAGCACTGAAAACAATTCTGTTCCTTCAAGTTCAGCCGGTAAGTTAGGATTGTTGCAAAATAGTAATCAGTAACTTTTTCTTGGATTTGCCAAATAACAGTAAGTTCGAACCAAAGCAAACTTGAACACATATGTGTAGTTAATGGATTATATGCACGTTTACATTGTGCAGCCTAAGTTAAACCTTGTGATGAGATAATTGACGGTGGTATTAATTCAATTAGTTAAGCTACTGAAATTCGCTTATGCATTGATGCATTGGGACACCTTCCAACTGCATACCAATGCAAATACAATGCACCCTGTTGGTGGCGTTTCGGCATTAGAGACCCATCCAGCATAGCGTGAGTGCCAAGAAATGAGTAGCATTGTGTAGAAAATCATTCCGTAGGGATACATCAGAAATAGTGGATTATTGCACAGCCCTCAGAATACTGCTTTTGTACTGAGCGTAAAGGCTTTGGGCAATTCTCAGTATGACCATAGGGTGCATTGCTACTAAACATCAATTAATGTAAGTAGAAGCAAAGCTAGAGATTTGTGCTTAGTCACAATCATTGTAAATACTGTTATTTCCGAAATATTTGAAGGTACAAATATTTCACTGTTAATAAGTTTGATTTCTTTTGAAGAAACAACCAATAATGGAACATTTTACCACTTTAATGAGTTCTGACTTTTCATAAAACTCAAATACAATCTTCTTATAATGTATTGAGGTATTACATTGGCCTAGTTACAAGTTATAAAAGTTTACTGATTATGATCTAGCTCTTGGCTGTAACATTACCTAACATATTTTGCTTACTCTAGATCTGCCAATACGCTGGATAAATTGAAAGTTTTCAAGTTGTTTTCCCGAAATTAAGTTATGCAGTGTTTTGCTGCAGTCACAGTCATTCCTGGTAGAACATTGCAGCTTAGGATGTTTTCTCACAAAGCATGGACGAATAATTTTGTTATTCATAACAAACCTAACCAAAAAGGTAACACTGTTAACTATTGCCTTCTCTGTGTGCCATCAGTTACAGTACTCTCTACTCACATGGAACATATTCGGGTGAAAAGGTCGAATGATGAAAGACCATCTCAGCATTGCTAAGTTTGACTAGAAAAAATCATTGATATTACCTCAAAACTTTAGTATCCAACAAAATGTTGCATATTCCATGTAAACCAACATTTCTTACATACCTTTCTGAAACTAAAATATACATTGCATCAGTTGGAAAATATTAAAAAGAATCGTGTACAGCTTTTCAAAAATTTACAACAATCCTATCCTACCATGGTAAGGTTTATTCCATTAGCTTTAGCTACCTCAGTGATTGCCATTGTATCGCTGAATATGCAGCTATTTGCAAATCCCTGGCTATCATAGTTTTGTCAATCCTTTATCTCCAATACCAGTGCAGTAATTAAATTTTTCAATTCATGACAGTCTTGTCCATTCACATGAGCTGTAAAACATCTTAAATAGATGGCCTTTTCTACTCAATGGAGTATGTTGGTGAAGGCATTATAACATAAGTATTACCTATGTAATCATGATGGCATGTATGTGGGTGTGTATGTGTGTGTGGTGCCTCTTTTGTGAGAACATGGCATCTTGAAAACAGAAGCTTGAACTAATGTCGTATACTTGTTATGAATTCATACGGTACTGAGTACAAGAATCATATTGTTGTTTGGTGACATACCATGTCCAAGTCAGCCAAGGTGAAACTGAGGTAACCTTTGCAACAACACCTCAAGAATTGATGCTTGTGTATAGCTTTAAGATTTTCAGAAAGCTTTTGTTTAAAATCATGAATTATAAGCTAAGAACATACTCCCTCATTTCATATAACCTATAGATGCATTACTGTACTGACCATAATCTAGCAACTGGCAATTGTGCCTGCTCTTCCATAATTGCCAGCCCTTGCGACTTGCAGCTAGGAAATTCAGCTGTTTTTACATAACCTTCAATCTTCTGGATAATGACTTCAGTCTTCATCTTTTTGATGTCTTATTAAGTATTTTTCATCATAAAGAGTGCCTTTTCAGGACTTCTAGGTGAGTATCCTTTAATTTTTTGATGGAATTTACAATCATTTCTTTCATCATGTGTTGTACTGGTAGCAGCATGGCTAGACCACATAGCCTGCATATAGTGTTGTGTGACACTTGTTCATAATGTATGTATGTGTATATACTCGATACTGTGGTTCTTTGATAGTTGTATGGATTATTGCCCCTCTATCTTGTGTACTATATTTGCATCGTTTATCACTTACTTCTTGCATAATTAGCACTTTGGTGTGGGTAGATTTGAAAGAGGTTTTCTCATGCACTTGGCATGTTTGTGAATTTTTTCTTATGTCGCCTCGGCATTCTCAAGAGAGGAAGATTCCTCCCTTTGAGTGCGTGTTGATCCAGAACACTTCATAGTTACTTTACACATTTTTTGTGGCTTCCCAATTTCGTAGTATGGTGTTTCATTGTGATGATAGATGTATTTCACCTTAATCAGGTTTACAGATATGCAGTAGAATTCCTACGTCTGTTTTTGGTGCAAACGTTTTCAGCCCTTTAAATCGTGGGATTTGCACAAACTATGCCCGAATTGTCACCCTTGTAGGGAAACTCATTGGTGTTCAGTTTGCCAGCCGTGCTTACTGGAACAATGGTCTTCTGTCTGGGTTTGGCTAGAAGATGAACTCAGGTGGCAGTAGGCCTGCCAACCATCCGCAAGCAGCCATGAGAGATCGCAGAAGTCCTGCACCCAGGCCAGGTAGCCATAGGAAATGGAAGAAGCTCTGCTATTTGATCCTAGGTGGCCATAGGAGATGGCAAAAGCCCCGGTGCCCACACTCAGACAGTCACTGGAGATGTCAGGAGACCTGCACCCAGGACTCAAGCAGCCAATGAAGATGGCAGAAGTGCTATTACCTATGCCCAGACAGCCATAGGAGATGGCAGAATCCGTGTAATTGTATCCCAGGTGGCCATAGGAGATGGCGAAAGCCCCGGTGCCCACACTCAGACAGTCACTGGAGATGTCAGGAGATCTGCACCCAGGACTCAAGCAGCCAATGAAGATGGCAGAAGTGCTATTACCTATGCCCAGACAGCCATAGGAGATGGCAGAATCCGTGTAATTGTATCCCAGGTGGCCATAGGAGATGGCGAAAGCCCCGGTGCCCACACTCAGACAGTCACTGGAGATTTCAGGAGACCTACAGCCATGACCCAGGCAGACAAAGAACATGGCAGAAGTGCTGTTACCTTTGCCCAGACAGCCATAGGAGATGGCAGAATCCCTGTAATTGTATCCCAGGTGGCCATAGGAGATGGGGAAAGCCCCGGTGCCCACACTCAGACAGTCACTGGAGATTTCAGGAGACCTACAGCCATGACCCAGGCAGACAAAGAACATGGCAGAAGTGCTGTTACCTATGCCCAGACAGCCATAGGAGATGGCAGAATCCCTGTAATTTTATCCCAGGTGGCCATAGGAGATGGCAAAAGCCCTTTCACACATAATCAGGTGGTCATTGGAGTATCAGGAGACCTGCACCCTGGACCCAGGCAGCCATAGGAGATGGCAGAAGCCCAGCCATAGGAGATGGCAGAAGCCATGTTACCCATTCCCAGGCAACCATGAGAGATGATAGAAGTCCTACATCTTTGTTCCCCAAGGCTACTGAAGGACATTGGCTGAAGCCCTCCTCCAGATCATCCAGCAGCTACATGAGATAACTTTAGCCTAAATACCCGTGGATCCTTGGATGCCAGCAGATTGTCGGCCACATCATCTTCCTCGGGGGTCATGGTTTCTAGTCAAGTGTCCCTGGGCTAGCTATCCGCGCCACACTGGAGTGCAGGAGCTGGTTCAGGACCTGCTTTCCCAGCTCCTTACACCTGCAAATCATGTTCCCACATAAACAGTGGCTCCCACCCAGGGGGCGCATAGCCACAAGATTCTTAGCCACCCTGCCCATCAGCCTGGACCCTTGTCTCTCAGGTCCCATGGGGAGCATCCCCTCCCCAATGCGCAACACAGTGGATGTTCCTTCCGAGGAAGATGAGCCTCTCTGCAGAACTGAAATCTTGAGGGATGCCTTCAAAAATGGCTGCTACACTCTTCTACTACAGTCTTTCTTTAGGGTTTCGAGACCCACAGGCCCCAGCAGAGGTCATGCTGAGGTCCAAGTTAACCCTGAATGCTGCTATCTCTCATTTCTAAGACTTCGATCCCAGGTCACATCAAGTGTTGCAAGTGGTTTGAAGCTATGAGGGCTGCCAAGCAGGGGACAGCCTTTAAACACTATGAATCTGACATGGTGAGTGTCTTTTTCTTCCCACTGGTATCGCCCAGGGTGGAAGACTGGCACCGGGCAACAAGGACCCAGGTTCTCACGACAAGTTCAAGGATAAGATGGTGAATCGCCTTGAGTGTTCCCTCTTTAAGGTGCATAGGGCCTCACCAGTTGGGATGAAATTTGCGTCCTCTCTCTTGTTATTCACAGAACTCTTTAACAGATTCTTCATCCAGGTGCATACAGCACGCATCTCCTTCACCAATATGGGAGCCATCATTTCACTGTGCACAGGGTATCTTGACCAATTTGTCAATGTCTCAGTTGAGGCAACCTCTACTCAACAGGGCCTTGTCTAGGACTCCTTAGACTCGACCTCAAGTACAGTAGTTTCCAGGCCCTGCCCCTCCATCCAGTTGGGGACACAAACACTATGTGACAATCTAAGAAGACATTTAGGCCGCTCCATGGGTCTTGATTGAGGGATGGAACCAGATCAAGTTCACAATGCTGCCTCTCATATATTGCCTCCCTCGAGCTACCCCAATTCCCGATGAGCCAGGAAAGTGGGTCACTCTGGAGCAGGAAATAGCCACTTCTCACAAAAGGCGCTGTGTGATGTTGCGTCGGCAGGAGTGACCTTTTCTGGCCCTCGTTCTTTCTCACCCCAATGAGAACCAGCAAGTGGTGCCCTATTCTCAACCTAAAGCCGCTCAAGAAGCTGTTTGCCCACCCAGTAAGTTTCTGCATGGAAAGCCTAGCATGCATCCTGGGTCTTCCGTTGCATGGCATGTGGATGACAACCTTAAGGATGCCTTCCTCCATGTTTCAATCCTTCCTGCGGACCAATGGTTCCTCACATTCAGGTATTGGGACATTGACTACCACTTCATCGCCCTCCCATTCAGACTTTCCAACACCCCTCCCATGTTCTTACAGATCACCAGGGTGGTCCTTGCCTGTCTTCTTCATCATGCAGCCCCTCCAACAGGAATTCATTGCCATGTTGGCTGGGAATGACCCCGGGACCACTTGCAACCCTCGTTCCCCCACTGTGGCACCTTTGGTACTTCCAATGTGGCAGCAGGGAGACTGTTTCAGGTCCGTGCCCCCCTCACAGGCTCACAGTGCTCACGACGGATACGTCTTCCTTTGGGTGAGAAGCAACATGGTCGAACAGGTCCATCTTGTGTCTGTGAACCAAGGAAGAGTCACGTCTCCACATCAACGTCCTGGAGACAGAGGCAGTCATCCACTCCCTCTGCCATTGGCAGGCCACATGGTGACGGTTCGGTCAGACAACACAACTGTGGCCTTACATCAACCTCCAGGGACCAGATTGGAGTCCCTACTTCGGAAGACTTGGGACCTCGTTTTCTTGTGCCAGGAGCACTACATCTTCTCTGTGTGACCCACTTAGCAGGGAAGTACAACCATGTCATGGATGCTCTGTCTCACAGCCGCTTTGACAGCAAGGATTGGACGTTGTCCCAGCCGTCGACCAACCACCGCTGGCAGACCTGTTCGCGTTTAAACAGAATGCCCCGCCTGCCAATTTCTCCCGATTCAGCAAATCTTGAGCATGGAGAGAAGATGCCCTATCATTCCCATGGAGAGGCAACTCGTACATTCCCGCCAATTTGCCTCATTCACAGGGTCCTCACGTGTCTCCATGGGTGGAGGCAGATCTCCTCCTGATCTGCCTATGGTCCCTACCATTACTTCATCTGCTTGTTGACCTGCCTTTTCTGTTCCCACCATCCAGGATGCTCCTCACTCCGCAGAACAGCAGACTAGTTCACCCCAATTCAGCCAGCCTCCTCCTGGTTGCCTGGCAGCTGTCAGAGTAGTCTTGGTCAAGACTTAGTGAATCTTTCCCCTTTTCCTGCCCACATTCCAACAACGGCTGTTATTACCGCTACTCCCTTGTACGGCCCCTTCTGTACTGAACTGTTATCCTAGAGTTGCTTACGTTCACTAAGTCTTGGATAACTCCTTTGTCATGGGTGTGTACGTAGTGAAATGAGACACAGCCCATACGTTCACCATTCATATCCACGCTGTGTCAATCACATAGTGTCAACGTGCAATGCACAGTTAAATTGGTCTGCGCTAGACACGTCTTGACATGATGCATGGATTGTAATGTGCCACGTCATAATGAAGAGTCTTTTTTTTTTCATTTGCGTTAATGTGATCGGTTCCTTCCATTATTGGAAGGAAAATGGCATGATTTCAATAAGTATCATAAACACACTGTGAGGAATCTGACACGACGATGGTTGGGCAGTGATCGACTGAATGAGTTAGTAGAACTGTATGGGATGTGTATAGGAAGAAGAAAATACTACCATCTCTTAACACAAGACTACTGTCAGAGAGACCTTGGAGGCAGCAGCGTTCTATGAGAGATTGTGCTCCTTGCAGATGGTTCTCCCAGGTCATCCACTATTCTCACTCATGATTCCAGACTTGAACAGTTCTACTCCTGAGCATAGGATCACGTCCATGGTTTTGCCTGTCCATGGCGTTGCGAGCTTCCGCCACCTCTTCCAAGAAGGCAAGCAGGTGAGCAATATCGGAAAATACCACTCTGCCACCGATCCATCTGGAGTACACCTTCCTACCAAACCCATACCAAACCCATGTTTGTTAGCCTTTTTATAGTCATTTTTAGTCTGTTATGCCTTGAAAGATCTTCCTGCCCACTGTCAGTGCGGTCTCATCTGTCCTGGAAGACAAACGATGGTGTCCTTCCTGGGCCTTACAATGGTACTTACAGCAGACCAGGGCTTTTGGCTCTCTTGACCAACCCTTCCTGCTACTGTGATGGCTTTATTCACAGGCATCAAATGACACTATTTCCCACTGGTTGGTTGACCTGATCTGGTCCATGTCAGCCCCCAGGAGAGAGTTTGAGCCCTTGATGTTCGCAGTTAGGCCACTTTTAGGACTTGGTTCCATGGCATCCCACAGGAGGACATCATGGCAGCAGCGGCTTGGAAAAGCTGTCCTGTTTCATCAGTTGCTACCTTACAACCAGACCATCTACTAAGGGTGCTTTAGACCATGTGGCGCTTTGGCCCCTGCCAGTGAGGTCCTAGGCCCACCTGTCAGTTCCCTGTGTCACAAATGCATAGGTTACATGAGGTGAAGGAGTGCATGCTGTGGATTCCCTCATATTAAATGGTTTATGAATTAACAAGCAATGTACTCACCTCGTATAGGGACCTACTGCCTGCCCACTTCCTGACCTCACGAGCTTGCATAGGAGCAAGACACTGTCATTGTATTCCAACATTGCCATTACTGCTCACCGAGCTTGGCGTACCCTTCAGCAGAGAGGATTGAGGGACGCTCGTCCAGTTCTGCAGACACACATTGGCTTGTTCCATTAACCACCTTTGAACCTGTTGCAGACGCACATGGTGGTCACCTTGTCAGGTGATATTTGTTCATCTTACGGCTCTTCCTACCAGTGCTATATGATTTTTTATCATATCCATCACTTCTAAGCTTGCTCATGCAGCCTGGGAATTATGGAAGGACTGTGACCTGATACCCACACACAATTGCCAGTTTCTAGATTACGGTTAGTACAGTAATGCATATGTTATAGGGGGTGAGTACATATACTGTAATGTCAGCATGCTGTTTATTACAGCTGAATCCCTGTTTCTTACATGTACTTAATTATTGTGACCAGCTAGGCACCTGCAGGTTACAACATCAAAACCACCTTTCTAGTTAAACACTTTTCTTATCAAAGGAAATGTCAGAGGTATTTGAAATTTTCAAGTTGTCCCCTAAACTACCAGTTCTGCACATGAGCAGGAATCATGAGTTGTGCATCCCCCTCATTTTTGCCAAGGGGGGGATATCTCCAAAATGTCCCCTCCACTTTTTCAAAATGACTGAACCTAAAACTGTGATGAATGGTTACAATATAGAATATTGAGCACACTTCTTGACTTCAAACATCCACATTGTCAATTTACTAATTCTAATTCAAGGTTGTATACATGCGGTGACCATGTGGTGTTTTATGTTGACAAGTGCACTGAAGAATGGACTATGACATTTGCCGTTTTCAGTGTTCCTTTAACTGATGACGGGTTCTGCCACTTACAGGCCCTAGCACTAAGTACCTATGTCAACTCATAGAATTTCTGCAAGTCAACTATATATATGTGCATAAGGCTAATCATATGTCATTTATACTTGCACCTACAGTGTAGTATTCGAAAAGGCAATATCTTAATTTGTAGTGAGCCACTTAACATTTATTCAGTCAATTTACTACCTATTACTACTACACTAAAGTGCACCCAATTACATTTCTCTGAGCTCACTAATTAATATTGCCAACAACGTACATTTGTCATTTTCATCATAGTATTTACAACTGTTTTTGGAGTTAGAGAAGTATCTAAGTGTAAATGAAAAAGTAACTATTTATGTATTAGGCTGGACACATGCAAAATAGATCATTTCTTTTATGGAACTTTTCAATGATCATAAGATTTTTGAAGACCAACTGCACATCAGCAAATACAATCCCTAAGTTTGGATTGGGACATGATGATGAGAGGATTCCAGCTTTTTAGGTAGAAGGTGTAAACAATAGACTCAAAATTGACACTACATTGGAAAACATAAATTTTGACCAAATGTGCCACCATTTGCCATATAGATACATCATTTAAAATGGGAGAGGTCACCCCCTTAGACTCCTCCCCACATGATGGCGCTTTGCAAATGGTTAAAAGTCCTTGGCTTCAGGCTCTGATATGTGTTGCATATCTTTCTTTGTACATGAAGTGCTTTGTTTGTACTGCTTTGATTGCAAATCAATTGTCAATTTCAACCCACTAAGCTTTGTGAAATATGGCAACTTTATATCTTTAAATGAGATTGACTTTGCCTGAATTTGTGCCATATTTTCGTTTGGGCTAAAATGTTGTTTGGTGAGATCGAAGGTCATTTAAGGTGAAGAGCTGAAAACTTCGTTTATAGACTAACTCAACATAGAAATGCTGACTCAATCTAATACAGGAAAAGTTTATCTGCACCTTGTTTATTCCAAGCCCCGTTTATCTGAACTGGCAGTTCCATTTCACAAAACTGGCATCGTACATAAGCTATGTCAGTTTCAGCTTAGATTTGACAAAATTTTGTCTCACTGTTTTTCTCTTCCGATCCTTACCGATGTATATTGCCGTAAAACACAAGTAATTTTAACGTTTATCTACACTACCATCTTTAATCATCACACTGGAGAATGAATAAATCATATAGAATTACCCTTATTCTTTGTGTCTTTTGTTCTCTGGTTGTCCATGTAGAGTCACACTAGAATCAATGGCCTACAGAAGTGCACTAAGCCTAGGCTATTCACACATGTATAGCCCTGCCAGAAGGCTATCAGTGCTGCCCAACAGACATTTTCACTCTTATCAATGCATTGATTAAAGAAAGGACTATGTAGAAGAATGTCAATCAGACTTAAACATAGGGTGTTATAGCTGAGATAATAGACCCATTAACACTTAACAAGCTTGGCAGATGAGTAAGCTAACAAGCTTAAAATCCTTGTTTAACTTTTGAAACACTAAGCCTAACTGCCCGCATTCCAATTCGAAGTATAGGTTTCATACAGTGGAAGACAAGTCGCCCCGCTCGTACTGTCATAGCTAGCGCTATTGTCCCTTAAGTTCACTGTAAGCGGTTCTAGCAGTTAGACAGTTGGCACTGTTTAATGGTGTGCTTTGCACTTTAAATCTCCCTTTCCTCCCATATCGGCCAGCATATATCCTGTTTGTAGAGGTAAATTTTTTAAGTATGTGTGGTCATGTTATCACGAAAAATTTCGAAAGTGTACTGTTGTTTTGGGGTTTATAACGTTAGGATTCTGTGTGTAGGCTATGGGTTATCCTAACGCTGAGCAAAGTAGCACAACTCAAATGGACATTCATTGCCCACGTATAAAATATCCTCCTTAGAAGTTCAGTTTAAAAAGAAATGCAAAAAAGTTTGAATCTTCAACAAGTATTTATTTTTTTTATGAAATGAAAGTAATGACACAGAGACAACATAACAATGGTTAATTTCATGTAATAAGTGCATTCTACACACAGGACAGCAAATTAATACTGTAAACATGACACCCCATTTATCTGAACTTTTCCGTAATCCAAACAACGTTTTGTCACAACGTGTTCTGATCAATAGGGTTTTACTGTACATGTAACATTTGAAGCCGGAATGTGAATTGTACTGGGAATCGCCTGCTCATCTGCAGTACCTTTGTTCATTGTCAATGTTTCATGGAAGAGAATGTAGAGAAAACAAATCACATGTCACAAAACCTGAAAGAGAAATATGTTCTCATCTTCCAGATATTTGAATGTGAAAATTGTCTCACCATAATTGTCTCAACATTTTTGTTGACCCTTCAAAATCCAGACTCTCCAAGAAAGCATAGCTGTCAAGCACCAATTGGGAATGGATATGAATACTCATCTATGCCAAAATATAGCTTAAACAATGTTATTTTAAAGCGGCGATGGCATATTCTGTGGACTTTGACTTTCACTGACAAATTTTCAACTCATATTTCAGCTTAAAATTGACTGAAATGACTGAATAGCATATTCCCTCAGGTCATTAAATCAACCTACAGTTCTACTTTTACCCTATACATAACTTTATTAATAATAGTAAATGCATTGTCCAAAGTATGCATACCTCTCTTCTTCTAACAGATCTGCAAGGCAAATCTTGAAATTTTGTGACTGCAACTGCTCAAAACCTGAAATATTTATTCACACAAGTAATGTATGCAGTCTCTCTGGAATCTTTATTGACCAAATGAAATTCTGGTGAACCTTCATTTTGTACACTGACCGGTTTAATATATTGTTATGTCATGGTACAGTAATCAAACATTTCTCACAAGTGGCTATTATTTCTTTGCTAATGAGGGATGCCTCTGTACAGTATAACATAGAGACACATGTGGTACACTTTCCTTCTTCTTTTGGTTTTGATGAGAAATGTTACCCTTGATATCATGATGGCATGTGTGTATGTATTTGTGTACTGTGTAGATGTGTGTACGTACAGTATGCTTGTGATGCCTCCCTCGTAAATGCAATTTCTCAGTGTGGGGAGCTTTGACAAATTTCGTATTTTTGTGTAGTTGTATCTCATTAAATACAACAACTTTGTGATGAAATTCAAAGGACATTTAGTGTCAACAAGTCAAATTGTGAAAATCATGTATCCCAATATGGGAAACTTTGACAGATGTCATATTTAGATGAAGATGTACCACTGAGTACCAGAGCACTGCTGTTTTGGTGGAGGTCAAAGTTTTGAGCATGACAGGTGTCACGTCATAAAGAGAACCTTGGACAGCTCTTATCTGTGGTATGTAAGTAAACCACATCAAGTGCAAGAACCTTTTCATTCTGGTACAATGTAAACGGTCTTGGTGGGGTCAAAAGGGGTTTCACTTTGTAAACATGGTAACTCAAAGAAGTGAAGCTTGCACTGATCTCATTTTGTTGATATGTAGGTGTAGCAAAGCACCCTATTGAGTAATCTGATATACTTCGTGGAGACCATTTTGGCTAGAAAGGTTCAATTTGTTAACACCCTTGTACATATATGAAATGTCAAGACAGGAAGCTTTAATTTATATCTTACAGTATTTATTTATGGGGGTGTGTATGTTGCTTCATGATACCTTTCAGGCATCATCTTAGGTGAGACAATATACAGCAACCATTACATGTCAGTTGGTGGCATGGTAAATTACTATAATATTACAAAGACAAAGTTACACAACCTCACCTTATAATACAGTATGTCAGAACAGTAATGAAAACACTCATGAGATAATTATTACTGTTTATGAGTCATTGTGAACAGTATAGCATTCCTGCTCGTACCTTTCAATCACGTGACAGGTTCTTTCGTTCAGTTTATCTCCAGTTACACCGCTTCAGTGACATCTCGGTGATAACTATAACCCTTGTTTCGAAGATTAAAAATTTACATATCTTTGATGCACAAAACGGTGCCTTTTAAAGAAACGGCTGTTGTTTTGTATAATAGGCTACTGCATACTTGTTGTATAAGCTGTCAGTATGCAAACGCGTAGCTGTATTGTCTGAGCCGTAGTGTACCGACTTCAGAAGTACCGTAAACAATGGCGCGGCAATGGTGGTGTGCCACGTAAGTAATATATAGGCCTACAGTAAATGTTCATCAGATGGTTCGTATCCACGGAGCATAGTTTGCACTCTGGGCATACTTGGGCGCGAGTACGTGTGTGAAAACTGTACGACAGAAATCGATGTGGCCAATTCCTGACGATTTATTTGTCCTTGTTAAATGTGTATTTAGGCCTAAAAAGTGTTTTTTAGCTCTCGACAATGACGAGTAAAGTTTTGTCCAACTTGTCTTGTCAACAGAAATTGTCGAAAGGACAAATATATATAAAATATATTTGGAGAATCTAGACACGGCTTCCATCTTCTTAAATATATTTATGTGGACCTATCTGTTAAAAACAAACATAGAAATTCCCCTTCTACTCCCAACCGACGGTTACAAAAGAAGGTAAATAACTTCCCCTCTACACGAACTCATAAACAGTGTGGTTACGATTTTCATAACCACTTTTCTAGTTGACACAATGTATGTGTGTTTTGGTGTTATATATTTATATGATATCACTTCTCCACAGATAGATATGTCAGAACAGTAATGAAACGCTCATAAGATAATTATTGACACAATGTATTTGTGTGTTTTGGTGTTATATATTTATATGATACATACATATCAATTCTCCACAGATAGATATGTCAGAACAGTAATGAAACACTCATAAGACAATTATTGACACAATGTATTTGTGTGGTTTGGTGTTATATATTTATATGATATGTATACATATATCAATTCTCCACAGATAGATATGTCAGAACAGTAATGAAACACTCATAAGACAATTATTGACACAATGTATTTGTGTGGTTTGGTGTTATATATTTATATGATATATATACATATATCAATTCTCTTCAGGTAGATATGTCAGAACAGTAATGAAACACTCATAAGACAATTATTGACACAATGTATTTGTGTGGTTTGGTGTTATATATTTGTATGATATATATACATATATCAATTCTCTTCATGTAGATCATATGAATTTTCTTATGATACAATACTTTTCATTTTCATCCAAAGTCTTAACAACTGTTTAAGATTCACACCACCAAAGTTGGGTTGCTGAGTATTTTGAGTGTCTATTGTAAAGTTTCTTTAAATATGGATGAATGAAATTGATAAGTCATTTTTGTCATCAAAAACATTGATTACAAACAGTGTATTGAGACAGAGGCCACAGACATTGTTACTCAAAGTCAAAGAGGATGAATTTGCTCATTTATTGTGATAATCATTCTCTCTCACAGGATCTGGACATCGTAATGTCAGGGCTCTGTATGACTTCGAGCCTGAAAATGAAGGTGAGCTGGGCTTCAATGAAGGTGACACAATCGTGTGCACTGCAGAAATAGATGAGAACTGGCTGGAGGGAAAAATTGATGGCAAAAGTGGCTACTTCCCAACAAACTATGTGGAATTTTTGGATTGAAGGTAGTGCATAGTGCTGCATTTCAAAATCTCCTTGAGTGTTTAGCATTGAATGTTAACTTAGTGATAACAGTTTAACAAGCTATGTCATCCTTGACTGCTGACTGGCACCATTAAACAACTCATAGTAACTTTTCAGCATTCATTCTGGCAGTCGTAACTGATAAGAAAGTACATCACTGCCTGTCAGAAACAAGCAAGATGGTGTGGATTTGAGTTGTTATCAATATGCATTCCTTTTTTGTTTGTGTTTGTTTAATGTGTGAGTAATCATCAGGTATGTTGTTGGTGTTTGCTTCTTCTTGAAATGCATTTTAGAGATTTCATAATTCAATTCTTTCTTCTTTTGGTGATTGCATTTTGAGATCATGTGTCTTCTAACCCATGTAAATGGTTTTTGTTTTTATTTTGTTAGTGTTTACTTAATGTCCTTAGGCTATGACTGACCAACTGTCTATCCCGTATACTTAGTTCTCTGTAATCATTTGTGGTGACGAAAGGTTGCTTTTAACATTTCCTCTAATAATGGATCATTTCGGACAATATGTTCCACTTTGAAGTCAATAGACACTGTCTGTGACACCTTAAAATTTCTGTGAATTATTAGTAGAAAAGATGAAATGTTGGAGTAAAACAAAGATTGAAGTGCTCAATTTACTGGATGAATTTGAGTGAAGAGTAAGGAATCTGCTTTGGTAGCCCGTAGGCATGTGTGTAACAGGCACTGATAAACATTCTGTCTTCAGAGTAAGTGTGTGAACATTGGGTTTTGTAATGTACAGTACTGCCAAAAAGTAACTGATGAACTGAGCTCTTGTTTCCTAAAGTTACATTCCACAGGGTGTACTCCCCGCAAAAGCTGCAGTCAATTTGCTGTCATGTTCTTTGGTTTCAGCAGGTCTACCATAGCTGCATATTGGTACACATTTATAGGCTCTTTAGATGAGAAATGGATGTAACTTGAATACAAGGAACCTCAAAGCCAGATTATGTAGACCCATCAATTATCTGTGAAAGAAAAAGAAATTCCATCTTGTGCTTTTCAGATTTCAAGTTAAGTCATCAAAACACTTTCATACTGTGAAATTTCATGTTACAACAGAAAGCAAACTCTCAAGGCACCAAATTCTACAGCATTATAGAATCGTTGCCGTAACAGTACAGAATGAAGAGAAAAAACATTTGCATAGCATGAGTTCGAGTTGTCACAAAGAGGAAACTTACAATACACAAAAGTGTCTTATTAAAAGAAATAGAAAAGATCATGTAAAACTTTCAAAACTGTAGAATAATGATATCCTGACATAGTGAGGCATATGGCAAATTACCTAATTCCGTAATTGTGTACATCATTCTCACAGAAAATAGTTAACTAACTTGTAATTCACAAACTTCATGTTATTTAAAGGGGAATTTCGGGCAAGTGACATGTCTTCTGACTTATTAAAGCAATTTCAAACCATTTTCGTTCATATTTTTGACGTTTTGAAATGATCTTCTGATAGACAACACGATATGTACAAACTTCCCTCCCTAGAGAGTTTCTAACACTATGCATAGAAACGAAGGGTGTGGCCATTACTATGTAATTGACCGTGATCTGTGTGATTTGTGACATAGTCGATGCCCACATCTGATTCACGACAACTAACCTTATTGTCCTAGATAATGAGTAATTAGATGATTAATTGCCCTGTCTTTGGAAAGGATTACTTCTGATTCCTTCATACTTATTACAGATCACGTTTTCCAAATCGTCGAGCCATTGTTCCCTGCGACCTAAGCAGCATAATGTGGTCTTTTTGTGAGAAATTCCTCTTTTAATTTAATCAATTGAGCCATTCAATCCTGTGACAGCCACAGTATGTTCTCTAATTACGTAGGTCAATCAGGTTGATCGCCTTCAATCAGAGCTTGGCGTCTGCTACGTCACAAATCACAGAGATCCCGGTCAATTACGTAAAAATGGCCGCACCCTTTGTTTCTATGCATAGTGTTAGAAACTCTGTGGGGCGGGAAGTTTGTACATATCATGTTGTCTAGGAGAAGATCATTTCAAAACGTCGAGAATATGAACAAAAATGGTTTGAAATTGCTCAAATAAGACAGAAGACATATCACTTGTCCAGAATTCCCCTTTGAAGAAACATGTGGATGATGTTTTCAGTTTTGCCTGTCAATCTCAGTGGCTAAATAGCCTTTTGGTCAAATGTTAATTTGTAGAATGATGTCTGCATTAAGATGTGTTACATGTAGCCTTTCATCTGTTCCTTCACTCCTCTCTTTCATGACTACAACGGTAGTCACTTATCATGAAACTTGTTTCTAATTCATTGACATCTATCACAACCCTGCTACCAGCTGCACCATTTTGATAATTTTGTGGAATTTTGGAAGCAACTGGTCCCTGACTCAATTAGGTCTAGACCCACTAGCAAAGCAAGTTTGTAGCATGGAGCTAGGCAAGGAATTTTCTCTATCCATGTGAAACTAGGTGTTATGAAATAAATGCCGCTAAGCCCCTGAGGTGAATTTGCATGATATGTTTCTCATTGTGTCACAATTGTATCCATGATGTTGAATGTAAAGTTACTTCAATAAACTAAGCAGTACCAGCAGTTGAATAAATTAATTCGTTGAACACAAACAAGTAGGTAGCATTTTTATGTAAAAAAATGATTTTCACATGATACACTACCATTGTACTTTGATTTAGTGAAATTTGCAGTAATTCTAGAAAAGTTATGATCTGTTTACCTGTCCCTTTGCAGACAAGTTGCAATGCATACACTGGCTTGAGCTCATGTGACATTTGAAATTGATATTGTATTGACATGGAATGTAGGAAAGGAGGTTTATATACATTGTTCATTCTGGAAACATTTGGGAACATTGTTTATTTTCATAACTTGAAATATCTTGAACATAAATGAAAAATACATGCAGTCTTTACTGATTTATTTTACCTTTTGTTAGAGACTGAACTATTTGGGAGACATGTTTGAGTGGAATGTTACTAGTTATTTTTGCACGTAACCAGTCAGAAAACCATGTTTGTTGTCTATTATGATCGAACATTGTATGTATATACAAATATAGTACCAAAAGTTGACAACTTTTCTGCAACTTATTAGTAGTTGGAGAGAGATCATTGTTGGTATCGTTGGCAAGACTTGACAATGCAAGTAAACATTACATACAGCAGGCAGCACAATAGGAAGAAGGATGGCTGGATGGTTCTTGCTCCCTCTTAATTATTTCTTGCTTGAGTCACGCTTTACAGCGGATAATAGCATTAGAGTGCACTCTAGTTTCCTCAGCTAATTTGGGCAGTACTGTAAGTTGGTAACTATTGTGTAGCAGTCAATTTCTCTATATTTTCATGAAACTTCAAGGATATTTTGAGGTCAACAAAGCCTGACAACCTATTTAGCATTTCTGTCATTGCAATGAAAAGTTGCTCAAGGAGTAGATTAGTCTATTATATAGAAAGCTCTTTGATAGAAAACTGTCTAAAGGACCACAGACAGAGTAACTATCGAATACCCCACCTCAGTGAAAGACACTGGTTCAAATCCTGGATATAGATTCATAGCCAATATAATGTTTTAGGTGTATTTGCTTTTGAGAACGACGCTGTATGATATTTAAAATGGTAAAGCTTATCATCAGAGGACAGCGGATATGTCTCGCAGAGCCTTCATAGTTGCTTCAGAAAAAATTCTAAAGTCTTATGAACTTGTCTCTTGTTTCTTCAATTAGGACTACTTGTCTGCCCCCCCCCCTCCCACAACCTTGTTGGTCACTGGGAATCCATTTGTGGCTAGATTCAAAGTTGTAGTTTAAGTGGCTGCCTGACTGGGAATCCATTTGCAGTTGGATTCCTAGTCGTAGTCAAAGTGTGATGTCTTTGACTTGACTGGGAATCCATTCGTGGCTGGATTCCTTTTTGTAGTCTAAGTGGCTGCCTAACAATCCATTTGCAGCTGGATTCCTAGTCGTGATTGAAGTCAGATATTTGACAGTCACTGGGAATCCATTTGCAGCTGGGTTCCTAGTCGTGGTTGAAGTGAGATATTTGACAGTCACTGGGAATCCATTTGCAGCTGGGTTCCTAGTGGTGGTTGAAGTCAGATATTTGACAGTCAGTGGGAATCCATTTGCAGCCGGGTTCCTAGTCGTGGTTGAAGTGAGATATTTGGCAGTCACTGGGAATCCATTTGCAGCTGGGTTCCTAGTGGTGGTTGAAGTGAGATATTTGACAGTCACTGGGAATCCATTTGCAGCTGGGATCCTAGTCGTGGTTGAAGTGAGATATTTGACAGTCACTGGGAATCCATTTGCAGCTGGGTTCCTAGTCGTGGTTGAAGTGAGATATTTGACAGTCACTGGGAATCCATTTGCAGCTGGGATCCTAGTCGTGGTTGAAGTGAGATATTTGACAGTCACTGGGAATCCATTTGCAGCTGGGTTCCTAGTGGTGGTTGAAGTGAGATATTTGACAGTCACTGGGAATCCATTTGCAGCTGGGTTCCTAGTGGTGGTTGAAGTGAGATATTTGACAGTCACTGGGAATCCATTTGCAGCTGGGTTCCTAGTCGTGGTTGAAGTGAGATATTTGACAGTCACTGGGAATCCATTTGCAGCTGGGTTCCTAGTCGTGGTTGACGTGAGATATTTGACAGTCACTGGGAATCCATTTGCAGCTGGGTTCCCTAGTGGCAGTGGCAGTGTGAGATCTTTGATGTGACTGAGAAGCCATTTATGGCAGGATTCCTAGTGGTAGACTAAGTGGCCCTCTGACTAGGAATCCATTTGAAACTGAATTCCTAGTCGTAGTCATAGTGGCTTGACTAAGACTAGGAATCCAGATGTGCAGTGAAAATCATTGAGACAGGGTATTCTATAGTTGTACCCCACAGACAAATCTAGTCACAGCACCTAACCAGAGCCCCTTGTTCCTCTTCATTTATCAAGTGCTCTATGTTCAGCTAATGGGTACTAACTGTAGCTCAGTGACTCCAATTGGTCACATTAATTATTGAAGTTTGTGCCTAGACTGCAAAAGCAAAATCTTTAACATTCATCTCATGTATGTATTGAGCACCATCTATGCCCTGTGAAAACTCCCTAACAGCAAAAGTAATGCATCTTACACATATGGTCCTTATATGTTTGCTCAACTTTTTCAAGCCACAGTTTGTGTCACAGGCATTCTGCACCTGTTATTTGTACATAGTCAGTTTTCACTGTATTTATGCAAGGGTAAAGTTTCTGTAGCCTTTAATCCTCTGGTTGAAGTACTTGCTCTTGAGCTGTTCCTACTTACAGATTTCTTTTGTGGGCTAATTTCTCACTTGATGAAGCAGCCATACAATGTACTCCTTTTTTTACTAGTACACCACAAGTTGTTGGGGAATGTATTTTGTTGTTGCATTTACATGAGGTTATTATTTGATAACAGGCTCAGGAATTATATCAGTTTTTTGTGTAAAAGACTTAATTCCAAAGGAAATGTAACAATCTCCTATGATGAAGAATCACTCTACTTTGATTTAGTGATGTTTATGATCCAGTGTCATTTTCCTGATTAGTTGGCCAAAGTCCTAAGTTTATATTGTCTACTTGAGCTTGGACACAGATGAGGAGGTTGTAAATACAGTATTTCAATTTTTTTTCATAATTATACTATTCATGAAATAGAAACTATGGCAGATTGCACAATTTGAGTAATTTATTTTACTTCTTGGAAAAGATTGAACATTGATGAAGTATTTTGGGTACATGTTTATATAGATATGTTTACTAATTTGTCAGAAGGCTTTTAGAAGCCACATGTTTGTACCTTATGAACAGCTTCACATTGTGTACACACACAATAATATGTTATTTACAGTCACACAGCAGTACATAGCAAAGAATAGGATAAGTTACTTGTGTTTTTGTAAAGAAGAATAATTATACAAAAGAAACATTTTTCTCATTTGTTGTTGTGAAGGTTATTGATGTGATCTCAACCTCTTCTTGATAGTTCTCTTTGCTAACATCAGTTTCTATGCATGCACTCGTCATGTGTGGTGAATACTATTGCGATACCCACGATACACACACAATACAGATATGGTTCACTGTCACTTCCAAAGAGTGACTGTAAACTAGTGGCATTGCAGAGGGTAGTCAGAAGAGATGGTAGTAAGACAATCAATCACTTCTAAATGCCACACTAGACAAAAGTCACTAGGACTCCATTTGTAATGATCACCTGCACCCAAGGTCAACTGCACTGCCTGCATAACCAAAGAATGTAGAATGCCTGATAAAAGGATTTTCCAAGTTTTGCATCTTTATTCAAGCATAACCTTTTGATCATGTAAACTAGACTGCTGATATGTGTGCACACAAAAAGAGGGGACGGTTTATGTGTGTACTCTTCACACCATACAGCAAGAAGTGAAAGCTGCAAAAAGTATTACGTCAGAGTAGTTTGGTGACTGTATCACCTTTACTTTTCATGGAGGTAGTCATTTATTATTTTAAGTCTGGAAAGTATAGATGCAGTCCAAATTTGATTTTAGAGACCTTTGGAGATTAAATGGTTGCTATTTGAAGTTACATAAACATCTGAAAAATTTTGATGAGGAATGAAAATTGGTTTCTTGTCACAGATGGGGAATGCATAAGTGCTCCGTAGATTTACAAGAAACTACAAGGTTTGTTATTTTTTTTTAAGTTGTAAAGTTCTGTCATATTCTTGTAAATGATTTGCTCAGATGAAACGTGAGAAGTGAACACCAGTGACTAGGTAAGAATTAAAAGAAGGATTTTTTTTCTTTTGCTGAATGCAGTAAACAGTGTGTTGCTACTGCAAGAATTTGCAATGTCCTGTAATTCCCAGACACTACCATGGGTCTGTAATCAACTGTTGTTCAAAGTAAATGCAAAGATTGTACAAGGTTGTGAAGCTCTTCCTTTAGGCATTTTGGTACAAAACTGTATATGCACTTTTCTTTTTTTTTATATATATATATGCGAGTTTCTTTCATCTGTGATAGTAAAACTTAAGTAATGTAATCTTAAATACAATGAAGAGAGCATATTTTAAAGCTCTTGTTTGTAGTGTTCTAATCAGTATGTTATTGTATGATCAAGGGATTTTAGTCTGTTAGACTAGGCATCTGGTCAGATTGATAGGTGATTGCCTTTACAGACCAAATATCTTTTGTATGTTAATATTAAAATGTTAAAGGTCCAAGGATCTACTGTAAAAGCTTGGTACACCTTGCACACAAAATGTCATCTACATCTACAGTATGGCATATGTATGGCATATGGATATTAGTAACATGAAACTTCTGGAGAGTGAGTTTTGTGTGCAACATGTAATAATCGATTTATATGATGTGTGTCTATCAAGTATGAAAGCAAGTTCATTTTAAGTGTGTAACTGCATATTTGTAAGTCATTGTTAAGTTATTAACAGAGGTATTAAAAAACAAAAGATACTAAACAGGAAATGAGAGGAAAAAGTACCTTTTTCAAGGTTCCATCCTCCACTGTTTCGTTAAACTACACTAATCTAATTTGCTTTTAAACATACATTGTGATTTCATGATTAAGATTACTGGTATGCAATTATGGTATGTCTGAGGGGGGTGGGACAGGGAAGAATAGTTGGTGCACGGATTTTCAATGAATCTTACTTGATAGATCCATAATGAAATATCGAGTTAAAGTTGTTATTCAACCAAATGAAATGCAAGGCTCTATTATCTCTCTCATAGTTTCAGTTTTTGTAAAGGTAAGTGAATTAAAAGAAATTATGAACATACTTAACTTGTCTTTGAATCTTTATTATGTGTTTGGCTTGGATGTTTACAACTACTGTATTGGGAATAGGAGCTCTAACCACTTCTCAAATGGAGATCGTAATCTGATGATTGGTGCCAGCCATGATGGAGTCTCTTATGCAGAGATTGTGATACCCTGCTTGACAAAAAGTGGAAGCTCATGCTTGGTATGGCTTTTGGCCCATTTCAGTCAGGTGACTGTGGGTTATCCGCACCGGCAGATGAATACAATAAAACTGTAGATCGACAGTGTTTGTCAGTCTGCTACAGACTGAAAATGGCTAACAATGGCTAATATTGTCACTAGTAGTGAAAAAAAAACATGCAATTTGAAGCTCACAGACCTCACGTTACCTAAGGCCTAAGCCTGCTGGAAAGTAAATATAAATGTACGAAAATCTAAATCATGAATAAATATACGTAACAACAACCAGTACTAATGTCGGTGGTAATTTTTTTGACAGTAATCTTACCTCTCTAAATTTTCGAATTGTGTGACACGAAAGCTTATTCAGCATATTTTGAACACCTTTGAAAGTTTGATAGCCTACCAGAATTAGCTTAAAATTCTGCTTCGACGATACTACAGAAAATTCCAAAGACAATTCCTTATGCAATAAAACCGTAAAGAGGACTCAGGACTGCAATTCATCGCGATCTTGAAGGGTCTCCATACAACTGCCAGATAAGTATTTTCTCAAGAACAGAAGTCCAAAAGCACAAATAATGTGTTTAGACCTATTCATTGGCCTAGCCCTACATGGTGAAAAAAGTCAACCAGGGAAGGCCTTGACTGTGGTATCCCAAGTAAGCCATCAAGTGATCTTGCTGCAATGTTTGACAGTAATGCTTTGGACATGTATAATCTTTCTTCCTTGTTGAACCTTGTAAAGCCGAGGCGGAGTTCCAAAATTTTGCATAAAACACAGCCATATGGCAAATTAACAAACAAGAGGGCAATCCCCACAGTTGCATCTCATCCCTGTCGTTGTCCATGATCATTCGCTCTTTTACATGTCTTTATTACAGTAGATTGAGAGTTTGAACACCCAGGGCTTTACATTATACATGTACATAGGTGCACGTAGCCAGGATGTGTAGATAACGTGCAACAGTTGTGGAAATGTAGCAGTCATGCATGCATGTGTGTGTGTGTGCGAAAGAAAGTTACAATTTCAAAAGTTTGTGTCCACAACTTCTCCTAGACTGCAAGTTGGTAGATAGGTGACCCATGGTCTGAAGTTTGTCTTCCATTAAAATTTAAGGTCAGAGGTCAAATAAGTGAAAATCTTATTTTGCTGTATTTCTTAATCCAAAATGGCTATTTAATGGAACCTCAAATATATAACCGGTATACAAGATTTTATCTAAATATCATGTTTTTATACATGTTTGAGGTCAATTTTCAAGGTCAAGTCTGACGCCAAAATGTTTGCGTCCTCCACTCTTTTTAGACTGCAAAGCCGGTGAGGGTCAAATTGGTAGATAGATGACCCATTGTGCCTCCCCTCAAAATTTAAGGTCATAGGGTCACATGTCAAGTCTCTAATTGTCAAAAGGCTCTAAAATAGAGTGTCTCAATTTACTTTTAGACAGTAAGTCTAATGAACTTCAAACTTTGTCTTTAGGTACGTGATTATGGTATGTAGTGTTCACCTGTTCGGTGACGTCATAGGTCAATAGGGTACATAATGCAGCGGCAGGTTCTGCTAGTACAAGGTGCAACATTGCTTATTAGATCTTTGCTTTTCCATACAATGTGAACTAATATTTCAATGTGTGCAATCATGTTTGGACTGAGCGATTATAACTAATAACAATGTCATTTTCCATGCTTTTGGTAATACTTCTACTCAGTATGTTTTTACTGTTAAATGTCCTGTAAACACTAGCCAAAGAATTGAGTGGTTTACAGTACGTTATATCTGCTTGGGAATATGTGCTTTAATGCGCACATGCACGTTTCTTACAAATCTAAGCATGCTGCGTCTAGCTGAGTGTACTTATGCACTGTGTATATTGTAAAGCGCTGAGTGTAACTCTTGATCGACTATAATACATACATGTATAAGAGTTGAATGATCATGGACAACGATATGGATGAGATGCAACTCTGTGGATTGCCCTCTTGTTGCAATGTCAATTGTCATTGTTGTTCCTCTGTAGAAGCCTCTTGTAACTACTTTGTATGCTGAAGTAAACTAGTTAACAAGTGTCCTTCTGTTACCGGTATCATTTAATTTTTTATTTTTCATTTCATTTATTTTGTTTATACTTACATATATACATGCATGCTTATTAAGAAGAAAGATGTAGTCGCACAATGCAGTGGAATAAACAGGGCACTAGAAAAGCAATTTGATCTAAATGTTTATCACAGCTAGGTGACAGAGGGACAATAGCTAAAACTGAACTTTCACTGTCATTAAATGACCTTTGATAATGAGTTTAATGGCACTGCTTAAGAAAGCCCTGTCTCTTGTGAAGTTGTGGTGATAAATATCTACAGGGTATGAGATTGTCTAGGTTGGATCCCATTTGTTTGACACAATATATCATGATTTGAAAAAGGTATTTTTGTGATATTTGTGGACATTCACAGCAGTGGTGTAGCTAATGGGGAGGGGAAGGGAGGCAACTTGCCCCTCATGGAAAATATTTGTGTGGAAAGTTATGAAAATTTGAGAAATTAGGAAAATAACAGTTCCTTTTCCAGTTTCTCAAATTTTTCCTAGGAAAAGAAATTGTGAGATATATTTCAATGCATTATTTGTATTTTAATTCAAGGTATTTCCCCAAATTTGATGTGTGACTGCTTCATGAAGCATGTCTGAATAGCCTTCCACAGAAATGCCCCGTCACTGAAGTAGGTTGAAAGGGGGACCTGGGTCAAACTTAATTATACAACTATGAAGCACAGCTAACACTGGCAGGCACCTTTTTTTTTTACTTGAAGTGATTGCGTGTGGACTGGAAAACAGAAGGATAAGACTATGTTTGATCTTAACTTTTTCATTATTTTGAAATGTACATGCCATGTTGTAGGCCTACATGGATGGACTTCATTTTTCAATGAAGGAAAATGACAGTAACTACTTTGAAAAGCAACGGAATCAGCATTAAAACAGAAAAAAACAGACATGATATTTGAAAATCAATGGTTCTCACTATAAGTGCCTACACAATGAATATGCAACAGTACAGGTTTCCCGGGTATACCAAAAACATACTACTCAAGGAAATTGTAGCATTTTGTGAAAGGAAGCAATGTATTTACAAATAACCTACCAACTGATCACCACATTGCTGCCTCAGTGATCCTGAGTTGTTTTGACTAACTGAATATTCAATACTAGTATAGTTGCCATTGGCTTGTTCAATGAAGCGTACCGTTGATTTGAATGAAAACTCAATCACTACATATTATGGTATTCTACACTTTTTGTCATTGTGTTAGAAGAATTTGAAATCATATGGCAGAATTAACCCAATGAGACCTGATTATTTTCCTGGATTGTCTGAATGCTGCAATTAAAAGCAATACCAAACTTTTGGAGATGAAATTTCAATGTTTTTACTTTTTGCCTACACACACAATCACCTTAAACTGAAAAGTAACCCCAAAAACTACATGTAGTTCATGGAAGATGCCTTCAGTTACAATTGTCAACAGGAGTATTAATGTTCAACACCATTCAGTTTACTCCTAAGTCAGGCATGACAAGTCTCTGAGTTTGGTGTGTTGGATGGATTATTGGTGTGTTAAGGTTAGGGGGTTAGGGGTTAGCTTTGGGGGGGGGGTTAGGGTTAGGGGTCTAGTCTAGTCTATAGTCTAGTTTAGTTAAGTAGGAAAAAGGATCAGGAGGGACAATTAAATCCCCATGAAGGACCCTGGAAAGAAAAACACAAACAGAATGAAAATGTACAAAAATCAAACTTGGTCACACAGCTTAAAGTATTTTTCAGTGCATTCTTAAACTCATTAACACTTCTTGCCATCACTACATCATCAGGCAACCCATTCCACTCATTCACTTCCCTCTGAGAAAAGAAGTAATGAGGACTATTGATCCTACTTTGGACCTTCTGGAGTTTAGCAAAACCATGAACAATCTTGTAGACTTGTATCAAATCTCCACATACACTTCTCAGCTCAAGTGAAGTGAGATTTATGAGATGTAACCTGGTGTTGTAGGGGACACCCTTGAAAGCCTTAATCAATCTAGAAGTCTTGTTCTGGACTTTCTCAAGTTAATTTTTATCCTTTGAAAAATATGGGTTCCAAGCTTGAGTAGCATACTGTACTCTAAATGAGACCTAACCAACTGCTTCCATAGCCTTACAACAATGTCTTGCTTAAGGAAACTAATATTTCTCTTAATAATACCTTAAATCCTATTTGCTCTTTTAGCTGCTTCAACACACTGCTTAGCTGGATGTAAAGAAGAATTTATGTGGACACATAATTCCCTTTCAACAGAAACCTCTTGCAGCGACTGTGCATTCAAAGTGTGAGAATACCTGGGATTAATACTAATGCCAATATGCATCACCTTGCATTCACCAATATTGAACAGCATTTGCCACTCCTGAGAACAAGCGGAACCCCTGTCTAAATCCTTCTGAAAACTTTTCGAATCCTCTTCAGAGGAGACCTCAGAATACAGTTTAGTGTCATCAGCAATCTTCTTAGCTCTACACACAATATCAGCATCAATGTCATTAATGAAAGCAATAAACAGGAGAAAACCCAGCAAAGACCCCTGAGTGGGGGACCCCACTAGTAACCTCCTGCCAAGGAGAAGCGCAACTGTTTAAAACCACCGTCTGTTTCCTGTTACAAAGCCAAATCTGAATCCAGGTCAGGAAATTACCACAGATGCCCAACTGAAGCAAAAGACGCTAGTGTGGAACCTAATCAAAAGCTTTCGGAAAATCCAGAAAAACAACAACATATTTATGCCTATCCAATAAACTAGTAACATCCTCCTTGAACTCCAAAATATTGGTGAGGCAGGCCCTTTTCTGACAAAATCTATGTTGAGACATTCTGATTAATGAAGAACTACTGAAGAAACTAACCATAGACTTTTTAACAATAGATTCCGTGACCTTACAAACAACACTAGTGAGAATGACAGGCCTATAAATATAATAACAAGGCTGTGACTTATTTTGCTTCTTAAAAATTCAGTTGGGGTGATGTTAACACACCTCCATTCCTCAGGAACAAAACCAAGCCATAAATTTATTGAAGAACAATGGCAGTGAAACACAGAAATGATGAGCAAATGACCTCAGCAAAATTGGATAGATGACATCCGGGCCTGGGGCTTTACGAAAATCGAGAGAAAGCAACTCTTGTGGAACTACATCACTAGAAAATAAGAGTCCAAATTTGGGAAAACACTTTTTCCAATGGCACTAGGGAGATTTGACAAATTTTCTTGTGTAAAAACTTGCACAAAATCATCATTAAGAAGTTTGGCAAGATCTTGCACTATCAGTAAGTACATTATCTGCATTAGAATCCCTAAGAGATAAGTTTTCTTAGCCTTCTTCTTAGACCTAACATAAGAAAAGGATGCCTCAGGGTTTGTTCTTAGTATTATCATCGATACTCTGCTAGAAATTCAGTTTAAGCTTTAGAGATCAACCTTTTTACTTCAAGTTGGTGAATGTTAAACATAGAAAGTTCAGAAACGGAGTTATCCTATAACGATTAATACGATAATGAACTAATAGCCAGTTCAAACTACGCACAGTGATGGGAGAAATATGTTCATGCTTGTTAGAACGGGTAAGTAATATGGCTGCTGAGTTTTGTATACGTTGTAACCTAGAGATACTAAGTAATGGAAGAGCATACGGGAGACTATTGTTGTATAGAGGTGGTCATTCTACCCCACCGTACGCGAAAGGTCGTACAAAGTTCAGTCTTCCGGTGTTTACCCCAGATTTATTTAACTTTTTCTTTATTTCCCTCCGACAGTCAGATTAGACAATAAAATATATTAAAAATAGTAAACTTAGACCCTGTTCTCAGAAGGGTTTCGCAATCCTTTCGTGATTGGGTAGATCACGGATGGCAACCGCCCCACTCAATTACGTAGGTCAACCATTTGACCTGTGATTGGCCAGTGTCAGCAGTGTATCCCGTGATCCTTAGCAGTTCAGCGTGGGTCAATCCATCGACCGTGATCCTTGGCAGTTCAGCGTGGGTCAATCCATCGACCTCGCCACGCCGCTGACACTGGCTCTCTGGACATCCAAAGGTAATCATTGTCTGTCACTCTCAGTCTATGTGCAATATGTAGGCCTTCGTCATCTTATCTCTCCGTCGGTTTCTCTCTTTCATCATCCTCATCTTGATTTTGCTTAATATGTGTGTGCCAGTCCAATCAGTAATAAATGGAACTCCAATCACTAAATCTTTGTTCTGACGTCTCTTTCGCTCTGCATCAACATCCGTCGCTGGGGCAGTCATTCCACGACTGTGAACCCCTAAAACCCCCAATATTCCACACTATTACAGCAATCGAGACGGGCATTTGTAAAACATGAAACCACCCAAAACTCACCCAAGACCACCCAAAACCACCCATGTCCAGCCAAAACCAGCCCGAAACACCCAAAACTAGCCAAAAACACCCCCAAACAGCAAAAACCACCCCAAAACAACCAAAAATACCCAAAAGAAGTCAAAAACAGCCATAATAACCCAAAATGGTGAAAGGAAATGTTGCCGTCTAAATATCAGGTGGCTGAATCCGGTCCCTGTCTTTTTCTTTTTCTAGCGTATACAGCGTCAGAGGTATGGGTTTGCCAATTTTTAGATGCCTTGCTTACTTGAGTGTTGTTTCCTTCAAGGTTGCTAGTTTAAGAAGATATTTTTCAAAAGTCCTTCATGTCTAATTGTTTAACGTTGTCAATGATTGCAATACATGATACTGGATAAAAATGAATTGACTTGAACACAGACCATATATGACCCAGCCAGAAATATCTGACCGCCAGTGCCAAAGTGGCCGACGGAGGGCCACCGGAGCCACCTGGTTGAACAAAATCTTGTATGATTATATGCAGTTGAGCCAAAGGCGCTTTCTTGGGCGCACCAACTGCGTGGTCGCCAGAGGGCAGTTCTACAGCCGACCAAAGTTTGCTATCAGAGATATGGGACTGAGTAACAAAGAACTTGATTTAGCCTGGGCTTCCCCTACTGGAGTGCTTGGCTTCTATTTCAGCAATGCCATGTCAGATGAAGGGATGTGCTTTGCTTTTGTAAAGGTGTATAATGGCTAACAAACAATGATCATGAAAAGGGGAGTTGGGCTACAAATTTAAATGAACCAGTGGGACGTTTCATCTGGAACTTTCTTTACGAGGGCATCTGGATTTCGAGACATCGTTTGCATCGTTGGTTCATACTCATTCTACAAGCTGTACCTGATTTTTCACCAGTGCTGCAACTGATGGAATATCATGGCATGCTTACCAGGGAGTTTACACAGAGTGTGATGTATCTAACTACCCCTATCTCCCATAAACTGACGGTAGATTAAAAGTCTGACTGCTGCATTCACCAACAAAACCTCGACTCTTGGTATATTAGTTGAGAAATAACAAATTTACAGGAAGCTTTCATAACTGTCATGTAAAACTCTGAGTAATGGGGGAATAGTAGAACACTCGAAAAAAAAAAAAACGCTTGAGACGTTGAACGAATGCTTTAGACCGCGGTACAGAGAGTATGAACATAAATGAAGCAGCGTACGTTTTTATCCTGTTTCATCTAATTTATTTTCTTTATTCCAAACCTTTGAATCCCTTTGATGCAGCACAGTAAGTGGTAAAGAACTGACAAAAACTTCCAACGTTCAAAATACAACTTATGTGCATCAGAATATGATTTATGAACTGTTGAAACAAAAACGTGATTCTACATGATTGGATAAAGAAAGCGAAGACAGATACCACAGAAAAAAAAAAGCATTGAAGTGGATGTGTCGCCCTAAATGTTAATCAAAGCACCATATTTTCCTTGAAACAACTGAACCCTACCCCCACCCTGCCCACTTATGGACGTTCCTTGATGACTCTGGACAAATTTCGGTAGACCGAGACTTAAACTTCATGTGGAGTGGAGGCTTCACAAAGACGATGTTAAAAGGTTATACATTTCAAGATGTTTTCACGTCGAATGACCTACTCACAAGTTATTCAAATATCACTTCAAAAGAGTTAAGGAGTAAGTTTGCTTTTTCACTAAAATTGGCCTCAAATTACTGTCACTGTTTACTTGAGAATAAAGTTGCTTTAAAGCTTGATGATTAGGAAAATAATCTATACACAATTTAAATTTGGCATAGTTAATATTTCAACTTCTGAAAAAACGCTTTTGCTTTAAAAGAGACCCTTAACTTATAGGGTTCTATTACAAGGGGAGAAAAATTAATGTTAAAACTACTAAAGAAAAATGTATACTATTGTTCTAGTAACTCCAGTTATCTCATTCAGTAGTCTGTGATGTAATTCTTGCCCTGCTCAGTTCACCCCCTTTTTGTATAATGAGTGTGAAATACAGTTTCAACTAGAAGAATTGAGCTTGCGGCAAGCCTCCTGGGACTGTGGACATATGCTGCACCCCTGACTGCAGATCCGCCCAGTAACACGTACTCCTTAGGCTAATAGATATGTACATCTTAAATGAGATGGACAAGCCTCGACACAAACAAATAAGCCTTCGAGAGCGCGCACGTATGGAACGCCGTTTTAACATTTATTCAGGAATTTCAGATATCTCGAATTAATTTTAGATATCTCGAATTTTATTTCAGATATCTCGAAATGAATTTTAGATATCTTGAAATAATTGCAGATATCTTGAAGAAACCACGAATTTCAGATATCTAAAATTCTAATTCAGATATCTCGAATTCTATTTCAGATATCTCGAATTCAATTTCAGATGTCTAGAATTCTATTTTAGATATCTCGAATTCTATTTCAGATATCTCGAATTCAATTTCAGATATCTTGAATTCAATTTCAGATATCTCGAATTCTATTTCAGATATCTCGAATTCTATTTAGATATCTTTAATTCAATTCTAGATATCTCGAATTCTATTTTAGATATCTCGAATTCTATTTCAGATATCTCGAATTCTGTTTTAGATATCGCGAATTCAATTTTAGATATCTCGAATTCAGTTTTAGATATCTCGAATTCAATTTTAGATATCTCGGATTCAATTTTAGATATCTCGGATTCAATTTCAGATATCTCGAATTCAATTTCAGATATCTTGAATTCAATTTCAGATATCTCGAATTCAATTTTGGATATCTTGAATTCAATTTAAGATATCTCGAATTGTATTTCAGAGATCTAAAATAGTGCATAATTTGAGATATCTAAAATTAATTCGAGATATCTGAAATTCCTGAATAAATGTTAAAACGGCGTTCCATACGCACGAAACACCACCACAGTGAAAGAAAACTCACACATGCCAAGTAATGCCTGCATATAAATTAAGCTACAAACTCTGTTAAAACAGAAGCCGGAGTAATGCTAGGCCTAATATAATCCGCCAGCAACGAATTCTGGCTGTAAATATACTTCTTCAAATAAGTAAAAACAATGCGGTAAAAAACAACGAAGAACACAATGATCGCACTATGTTTTGGTCGTGGTATGGTAGTTATCAGTACAGTACACGACTATACCCAGCTTGCGCATTAGCTGCACAGGTCACTACCAGTATAAGCTACAATGAACAGAGTTGCTACGGGGTGGGAACGACTTGAAGCAATCAATCATTTCCTCTATTTTCCCTGAGTGAAAGTCGGTAATATTTCGAAAGGGTACTCTGTGTTACACACTATGATAAGATTCAAGATTCAATGGCGATTAGCAGTTAATGAAACAATAGAAATGGCTGCGTCACTGTTCACCTGTACGTAGAATCTGCATTTTACTTGTGTGCGCAGGAACATATTACATAACTATTCATGGCACCAACCCAGATGAAAATCAGAAGAAAAAAAATCACACGACGCGCTGAGTAAATCTAAGAATCGAAGCTATGGGCTTGGATTAATTCGTTCCTCATAATGCTACCTCAAGAACGTAATTTTATATAAGCAAACATGTATGACGACACATGAAAAATACTCTGCAATGCAACCATTAAGAGGTAATAAGACAACAAACAGAAGATCGGCAAGACCATACCACGGAAATGCTCCCCAAATAAAAAAAAAAAAACTTAAATAACACGAATTTTCGATTTGAAATGTGCGGGGCACATTTGAGAAGACATCGTCATGATAATGGGCACGTGCAGTACGCCTGTCTGACTCCCTCTGAATTATATCGTATTTCGGCGGATTTGGGGTGTATTTGGGTGGTTTTGGCTGGTTTTGGGTGGCTTTGGCTGGAGTTGGGTGGTTTTGGCTGGTTTTGGGTGATGTTGGGTGGTTTGGGGTGGTGTTGGGTGATTGTGGGTGGTTTGGGGTGGTTTTTTGCTGGTTTTGGGTGGTTTGGGGTGATGTTGGGTGATTTTGGGTGGTTTGGGGTGATTTTTTGCTAGTTTTGGGTGGTGTTGGGTGATTTTGGGTGGTTTGGGGTGATTTTTTGCTAGTTTTGGGTGGTGTTGGGTAGTTTTGGGTGGTTTTGGCTGGTTATGGCTGTTTTGGCTGGTTTTGAATGGTTTTGGTTGGTTTTGGCTGGTTTTGGCTGGTTTCATGTTTTACAAATGCCCAATCGAGACGTGACGTAATAAAAGCATGAACAAGACGTTCAGTCTACGATCAAGATATTTGTTTAATTGACCAATCTTATAGATGGCAAAAGAAGCTGCAGAAACCATGTTCTTTACATGATCTTTCATTTGCAGGATACAATCCATAGTGATATCAAATCTCTTGGCATTACTGGTAACATCAACGAAAGTGTCACCAATTGAAAGACAGGCATTTCAGAAATTTAGAAGAAATGTGTAGGACTTCTGGCTTGATTGTTAAACATGAATTTATTACGTATAGGCCTTCTCCATGATGTAAAGGGGAAAAGGGCGTTTGTTTTAGAGAAAAGATCCATATCTTTGAAGCCAATGTTTTTGTAGACGTAGAATGATAGATTATTCGAAATAAGGAAGGACAGTAGTGTAAGAGTAATTTGTCAGGTGTTTAAGTTTGTCAGGTGTTTAAGGTAATCTAGTAAGGTATTCTGGATATGTTCTTTAGTTTGCATGTATTGATATGCTAATTTCATGGCAGCTGTTTATGTCTCTGTTATGTTGTTCAAATAGTTTTCTTGTGTTGTGTAATTGTTTGTAAGTTTCTTGCTCAGTTGACTATCTTTCTGAGTTCACTCTGTAACTGGCAGTCTGATTCGACGCATCTCGTCGCTATAATTTAACTGCTGTGTATTTCAATATAACTATTTTGCTATAACCTCTACCAGTCCACGCCTTTCATCTCTCTCCGTGTTTGTGTTCTCAAAGTATACCTTGCTCCGCACCCATATATACATTTTATTAAAGGACTCGCCCGTCTCTTCCACCAGCATATTCTGGTGCTTGGCCGACGTTACATTTTGGTGGCAGCAGTGTCTCTTTTCGGAGCAATTAACAGGTTGTATTTTGCCTAAGAAGTAAGGAATATTTTTTATCAACAAGGAATATTTTGACTGTGGCAGCTGGTGACGTAAACGTATATCAGAGTCATACTTAAGCTATATTTTCTTATAGATTTTACTTGAAACTCGTAATGTAATTGGCGTTATTGCCGTTTTTGCCGTAATTGCCGTTACTGGTATGAGATCATAAATTCATACTAGTTATTGGGAACTGTTGCAATATGCTTATAACCGCAACCGTATTTTGGAGTCCAACGGCCTACCGTATTATATGTAACACTTGGCAACTGTTTTCATCGACGCGAGTTTAAACCTAAGATACGACCAACGTAATTTCCAAGGCAGTCGGAGAGTTAGTCTACTTTTTCCTTACGAGTAACTGGAGGGCTCTGTGGTTGGTCTCGTGCTAGACCGAGGAGCGAAAGGTGGCTTTTCGAGGACAGTGAATCCTTGCAGTCTTGGGTACTATATTTTCATCTAGCATACTACGTTATACTGAACACTTAGGACTGGGAGCATTTGGCGGTAAATCATCTACAATTAACTCCTGGATCATCTACATTTAATCCTGGATACTTGAGTCTATCATCTTACCATAGTGGGAAACAAGTGTTGACGCTTCACGCTATCATTTCCGCAGAAATGTAACTAAACCAACGACCGTCAGCATTAAGTGTTTTTGATTCCTTGCCGTAGGCAGGGGAATCTATGCAGTCCTGATGTCGTGTGTGTGTGTATGTATGTGTGTATGTGCGTGTGTGTGAGGGTGTGTGTGTGTGTGACGGTTGCTCGTAAACACTCTATCTCAAGAAGGGTAACTCTGAGTAATTTCATTTTTGGCATGTAGGTTGCCCATATTGAGTAGATGATCCGTATTGTTTTTGGTGTCCAAATCTTGCATATTAATGAGGTTATGGGGTAAAACATAAAAAATGTTAAAACTGCCATAATTCCTTATCCGTGGGTCAGATTTGTTTTAAACTTGATAAGGTTGTCTGTTATTAACAGGTTCACGACCCTGTGAAATTTAATGCTTATCAATAGAGAGGGAGGGATAATTTTTCACTATAAAACAATAATAATAGCCTAAACACCATTATTGTGGTTATTATAAACTACCGTACAAATGCATATGGGACTTCATTGTGCAACATTACTATTGGCAGTGTTTGATTCCTTCGGACACAGTTAACTCAATGTCATTGCAAACTTATTTAGGCTTTTTCAGCCTATGGAAGCCAATCAGGACCATGTCATGTTTGAAATAGCATTTTCCCAGCCTATGGAAGCCAATCAGGACCATGTCATGTTTGAAATAGCGTTTTCCATATACTGTACTGCATTTGTAAGTAGAGAATAGCTTTTACTTTTCAAACACTCCCTCAGAGGCCTCCATAGGTTGTCTCAGTAACTGGGAGGTCATGGGGTCAGATAGCTGTCACCTGCGCTTCATTTATCTCTTTGATAGAACAAAGACTCCTGCCCAGTTTACCACTGACTGTCTCCTGTGTATATTGAGGCATTCCATAAATATTTGATGTATTGGCCTTTATTATGAGAATAATCTGCAGTTATATATCATCAGAAATACAAGTAGCAAGATGCATTGCTGAGTCTACAGTGTGTTTTCTCAAAATGGCGATGAAGATGGGATCCTTTTACTAGGGACTCTGAAAACCTTCAAGGAAGACCTTAATACTTGAAGAAAATCGATTAAATTCTGACAATTAAAATGGCCTATCCACATTTTCCTGAGTTCAGTCTCGGAGATAATTCGGATCATGCAAGTATCGGCATGCGGTGGGAGAAATGGCTACTTCGATTGGAAAACTTATTCATTGCATTTGATATTAAGGATGAAGCTCGTAAAAGGGCAATGTTACTTCATTTTGGAGGGGAAAGCGTTACTGAAATATTTCAAACACTTAATGAAACTGGAGACTCTACAGATTATGACACAGCAAAAACCAAGCTGACGGAGTTTTTTCAACTTATACAAAATACTGAATACGCGATTTTCAAGTTTCGTCAAGCGAAGCAAGGGGAAGGCGAAACGTTGGATGTGTTTACCACCAGGCTGAGGCAATTAGCAAATTATTGTCAGTTTATGGATATAGAAAAAGAAATCAAATCACAGATAATTCAAAGTTGCAGTTCGTCACGATTGGGGCGAAGAGTGTTGAAGGAACCAAACCGCAACTTAACTGAGACACTTGACTTGGGAGAGCACTTATGATCTCGGATCAAAATGCTACAGAAATTGAAGGACCAAAAGTGGAAACAGTACAAAGTAAACTACCGAAAAACTGGGACAGTGCCAAAAAGAAATGGTAGAAACAACGCCCAGTGTTGGAAATGTGGTAGTGACTTTCCAGAAGGGTAATGTTGACTGATATCATACTGTACTTGATGTGTGGGTTGGCCATACTGGGTAGGTGATCCCTATTGCTTTTGGTGGACTTCAGATGTCACGGTCATGTCAGGTTACCCAAAATAAAGATCATTTTGAGTTACAGGTTTGTGGTGTATCAAGGAAAATAACTGCAGTTGATCTTATACTTGTCATGAGGATAATTCAACTTTGTTATAATATAACCATGTGGCAAGGAATCACAAAGCCTTTTGGCTTTCTGATTTTTTTTCCACGGACCATGGTGATACGTTTGTTTTTTGTTTTTTTTGGACTATTCCATTTGGACATTAAAATAAAAATAATTTTGTGTGATTCATGATACCCATTCATAAATGGTGAGTGCGAAATTGTTTCATTACGTATTAATAATATTCGTATGTACTGTAGATTGTATCATGTCTAAAACAGATTGAGGAAAGGTCACACCCCAGACCGCTAGAGTTTATTCCAATGCCCAGGGTTGAACAACCTTCTGTATTTACAGGTGATGGGTCTGAAGATTTTAGTCAGTAGTGTCGTAGGTTAGAAGTTTCAGTTCAGGCTTCCAACGAATTTAGTACGACTGGCTTGGCACAGATACTCCCTTTCAGATTAGGTGGCCGAGCATTTGGATATTGGGATAGTCTGGACGACTCAATTAAAGCAGATTATATACTGAAGTGAAGAAGAAAATGAGGGAAGTGTTTAAGAGGCGTAATTTTATTGCTACGTTTCAGACTTTCATTAATGACAGACCTAATGAACCCCTAGAGATTTATAGAGCTGAGATAATACGATTAGTGAAGCTTTTCCTGAATACGATACTTAAGCAAGAGAGGGTGAATCATTTCGTAGATTAGGGCTGGCTTAGATCCATACCTTCAACTGAAAGTACATGAATTAGGTGCAAATGATTTGGATTCTGCTTTACTTATTGCTGCTAGTGTTTAGAGGGTCCATGAGGCAAGTAAGATAAAGGCCCCAAATTCTGTCAGTACATCTCAAACTACTGGTTCTGTATCTAAATTGAGTAATGATGATTATCAAGGACTGTAAGAAAGTATTGATACCCTAGTGAGTAAAGTGAGTATGCTAGAGCTTCAGGTTATGGATACAAAACAACAGCTTAAAGAGATTCAAGGCAGTCAGAGAGAGGACCATGGTCATGAACGTAGATATTCTCCACATAGATATCGGTCTGTGAGTAGAGGCCGTAGTCCACAACGTACTTCTGAGAGTTACTCTAGTCATGAATTTTCGGACAGAACCCGTAGCCCCCAGGGTCGTAACTTTGATCCACATGGAGCTCATGGTAGTTATTCACATAGGCCCCGTAGCCCTCGGGATCGTAGATTTGATTTACATGGAGCTCGTGAAGGTTACCCTCCTATAGATGCCGTAGCCCACAGAGTGGTGATAATGATTTCTTTGTGAATCGGGAATGTCAATCTTACCAACACTGAGGGTTTTCTCCCTTTTGATCGTATACGATCAAAACCCTAATAGGGGTAGGTAGTCAAGTCCCATAAGATATACAGGTAGATCGTGGAGTAGCCCTAAACGGTCAAGTAAACAGGTCCAATTTCATGTAAAATCCAATCAGGAAAACTAATACCAGTTGGTGATGGAGGCCGACCGCCAACTGCAGTTAATAGTAGACCAAATGGGACGCCTGAAAATGACTTACACATTGAAATTGTTGGTTCCAACTCAGACAATATACCCGTTGTAGAAAGGCATGGTCGTAAATTACCATATATGTTTCCATGATTGTGGAGGATAGATTAGTAAATGCGTTTATCGATACTGGTGCAGACCATACAGTTATGAGTGAAGAGCTTAAGATGAGTATTTCGACATTATCGAAAAGGCCTTTGGATAATTCTGATTCTGCAATGCACTCAGTAACAGGTGAAAGTATCGATAAAGTTGTCTATCAAAATTGACCTTCTTTTTGGTGCACAATAAATTGTCATGTTGTTCAAGTAGCTAGAGGGATCAAGGAGAAATTGATTCTTGGTTGGGATTTTATGATTGCGAACCAAGTGATCATTGATTCTGTGAATAGTCACATTGAAATTAATGGAAAGAAACTGCCATTGGTAACTTCATCATCGAATATTCCTTAATGTTCAGATGTAATAGTGCAGGCATCTCATACCCTGCCTGCTCATAGTGAGAATATTATAGTAGCCAGAATACGTAATTCTGATGAAATAATTGCCCCTGATACATATTGTGCTATGTTTGAACCTACGTTCATTGGTGAACCAAATTTTCTGGTAGCTCGATCATTGGCCAGAGTTGAAAATGGATTCACTAATGTATGTGTTATTAATCCAAACCAGTGTGACGTATCTAATGATCCTAATACTTTCCTAGGGCAGTTATACTCTATTTCTGATAATAGTGAATATAGAGTGATAGAAAATGACTCACATGTAAGCAGAGACAATGACGCTGATAATTCAGTTCTCCGTCAGTTGATTTTGGTGAATCTGATTTTTCCTTAGATGAAGTCACAAAGGTCAGAACTTTACTCAATAAGTTTGCAGATATCTCTCTCCGTGTTTGTGTTCTCAAAGTATACCTTGCTCCGCACCCATATATACATTTTATTAAAGGACTCGCCCGTCTCTTCCACCAGCATATTCTGGTGCTTGGCCGACGTTACAGTAGTCTTCTTTTCAAGAAATATGCTCCTCACAGATAGAAATTCAGTTATTTGTTACTCAACACTAATTTGTTCACCCAAACTTTTCAAAATTTAAATGATGCATCTTCCATCACGCATCACATGCATGATGTTTTGAGAAGATGAAACTTTGGTAGATGTTTATTGATGAGACTGAATGATTTAACAATGATTACCGCTATTTTCTTTTGTATGTCATGTCGGTGTATTCTAAACGCCCTATTTCCCTTTAAAGCAGGATGTGCTGTTATTTCTGCATTTTCCAAAGTACACCAAAGGACTCCTTATACTTCTTATAGTTGCAGAAAGTTATAAAAACTCCTGTACAGATATATTTGTCCACGTATAGCCTAATTTCTAAAGGAAATGCTTTTGCGTAGGTGTTTCGTTGTAGCAGTGTGTTCATATTGAAGTGCCGCACACTTACCACAGGGTCCAGTTCCGCTAACTTTTTACCCGAAAAAACTAAATCGCTCTTCTTTTTACCGTAATTAACACTCTACTTATTGAAATTGTTAATGAAAGAAACCTGGCATGGCATGTTATTATTCACATTGGTATCAAATGACAGAAAATGATAGAAGATCAACCGTAAAGGCTATTTTTATTCCTTCAAACGGCACATCCTACTTTAATGTCACGAATGCATAGTTCTAAATGTGGAACTGCAAGATGACTCTCAGATTGTTTCAAAGGAAGACATATTTTGAGTGTCATCTGCATAAGACATGTCACTAATACCATCAGCAGTGATGATGTCACCCAATGGAGCAACATACATAAAAAACGGACGGACGGACGGACGGACGGACGGACGGACGGACGGACGGACGGACGGACGGACGGACGGACCAAGTACAGAGCCTTGTTGAATTCCTTCATCCAGGCTACGTGTATGGTGCGCTTAACGTGTATGGTGCGCCTAGCGTTCCATAAGTCTAGAAATTGACATATGTCGAATAACATCGTCATTTGTCGAATTAAATCGTCATATGTCAGTTTCTCGCAATCTCATTGGATGAAATCAGGGCACATGACAGTTTTTAGGGTTCTCATTGGAAGAAACTCATATGTAAAATTTAATCGAAATATGACAATTTAAATCGGCATCTGTCAGTTTCTCGTGATCCTATTGGACAACAGAAGGCACATGACAGCTGCTAGAATTCTGATTGGAAGAAATTGTCATATGTAAAATTTAATCCACATATGTAAAATTTAAAATTGGCATCTGTCAGTTTCTCGCGACCCTATTGAACAATAACGGCACATGACAGTCACTGAAATTCTGATTGTAAGAAACTGTCAAAAATCAAATCGACATAACGCAGCTGAGAAATCTTAAAGTACTAAAACAGCTCCTTGGTGTTGATCAACAGCTTTTAATAGATCATTATAAATTCGTAGCATTGCAGTTTTGGTGCTGCGAATTTAACGATATGCCGATTGCATAAGGGAATGTAGACCTGTCTTCTCAAGGTATTCATTGAGCTGTACTGCGACAGCTCGCTCAATAACTTTAAAAATATATTTCAGGTTAGATATTTAAAATCGTTGTGGTTTAGGCCTGGTTTCTTCAGACGTGGAATGACTTGAGCTGTGTGCAAGGATTTGGGTACAATTCCAAATGAGGAATAATTGATTATATCAGTAATGTGTGGCAGTAAAGAATCTAAACTTGATTTTAAAAGAACAGTTGGAATAGGGTACAGAGCACAAGACGTTGCAGGTGATTGGCTGACCAGCTTACGAACATAATCTGTGTCAATAGGCTCAAATATAGCAAACGTGCTCTCACGTGGATCACAGATATCGACGGAATGAAATCCTTGCAGGAGACTGATTGTCAATGTTGTCACGAAGCTCACGACCATTTTATTAAAAACAACTAGCGAAATCGTTTGCAAAGAGTTTCTCACAAACATGATCAGGCAAAATATGTGACTGGAAGAGATTGCACATACGATCGATAAGTTTCGATTTTTGCACTTTGTGATTCGATCCTGATGGTAACGGCATTTAGCAGTATTTGGCGGTAAAGCTCGCAGTGATCGTGGTACAGCTGTCTATCTATCGTTAAACCACACTTAATCATTTTCCTCCCCAATCTTCGTCTCTCCGGTTTAATCTTTTGTAATCACAGAAGCATGGTCATGATCGTTTTTTGAGAGGGGCGTAGATATTAAAGGGGAAATCAGGTTTGACTGAGAAAATTCACCTTTAGTTGATTTTTCTTTCTAAACTGATTGTTCACCGAAATATAGAGACGTTGGGGAGGTGTTTGGATGTAGAAGAAACGATAATTATTGCGTTAATTACTGTTGAATGAGATCTCTTAACATTTGTCCTGTACAAAAAATAAACGTTCATGGACAAGACAGTCTCCTCTATACGATGACCAATCACAGCGTAAGACTGAGATGACGTTTTATGAATAAACATAATCGAGGGTTAATGGTTCCCTTCCTGTTCGTGCATTGCCCAATGTTAAGTAAACAAGAGTTTAGTGATAGCTGATGATACATACAGCACACGTAGGCTACGTACATCAGGTGCTGCATCCGCCCACAACTACCTCTAGTGGCAGATAATTATGCAGCGTAGACGAGGCCCACCTATCGTATGCGAGGCCACGCCTATCCTGCATATATTATCTGCCCACATTCATAAGTGGTATGAAATGCAGGAAAGATGCAGACCCGTATCGCTACGTATGGAACTGTTCAGCCACACCTCCTCATACCTTGAAAAAGCGATAGTATTAAATATTCATATTTGATTCGATGAATATTGATGTGACAGACTTTCGGAGTTCTTCATCGATTTTTTGCGAATTTGACTCGTTTCTCGAAATTGTCCACATGTTTTGAGATAATCTTGATCATATTTGTTAGTTATAACTACGGTTGGGAATTTTAGTGAAAGAAACCCTGACTTCCACTTTAAGCAGACGACGAAGGCCAAAATCATAACGGTCAAGAAGATCAGAAACCATACGATTTGATAAGGACTGTTTGTCGATATCGTTTTGTAGTTTGACAACATCAATTCCACGAAGCCTGCGTGAACACATTTCAAATGTAGCCGAGGGAGGGCGTGAAATACTGAGTTCGCACTTCACGGGCTTGTGATCGGACTGCATGCTGGTGAGAACAGAGACATTTGAAGCAAGTGACTCTACTTTTCTTAATATTACTAAGTCTAGCTTATGTCCATGATAGTGAGTACCAGTAGCTATACACACGAGTTGTTGAAAACCAGTAGATTCTAATAACGCAGAAGCGTCAGGATCAGTTGGATCGTCTACGTGCAAGTTGAAATCTCATCGTAACGCGACCTGAATAAATCATGGTAATCTCAAAAAGAGATGAAAGCTCCTCGAAGAATACTTTTGATGACAATTTGTTCTTACGAGATGGTGGAGGACATTATATGGTAAAAAGTCGTTCTGAGGTTGTACCACTGGTTATGATAACATCCAGATATTCAAAAGAACGATAATGATGGACAGCATTATTCACAACCTTGAAACCTTTATGAGATGCACACCCCACCGCCTTTACGATGTAGACGGGGCTGGTGATTAATGACAAAATGTGGCAACGTGTTTTTTAGATCCGCCGGGATTCTATCATCACGTGAGTCACTTGTCAACCAGGATTCACTTATTGCAAGCAAGTCAAGCTTTTCATCAATAATAAAGACGCAAATAGAAGATGTTTTCGTCTTCATCGAACTGGCGTTCCATACAGCAAGAAACGCCTTTAGTTTGTTATTGTTAACGTCACGTGATGACAACGACGGATGTCCGAACGGACACAAGATTAAAGAAGGATCCCCCCCCCCCCACACTAGTAATGAACTGTATGAATGGAGACAAATGGGTCTCTATACAAGATATAACTGTAAGAATAGGTGATTTGCTACATAACATTCCACCACGACACTCTCTTTGTTATAATGTTTAAGTATTTCCAGTAATCCCAAACTTTGAAGTGAAAGGTTGTGTAACAAAAGAATAAGTCATGCTTTTCCTGATTTTCAAAAGCACGTCTCTGGTATAGGAAAGTCGCGTTACAGTCTACAGCAAAAGTATAGGTTGTAAAGTACGTGTAGGCTGCAGCCTTCGTTCTACGTTAGACTGCAACAGAGAGATAAACCTGTTAAACTGTACACGAGTGACACAAACCACATAAATAGACGACAGGTAAAACACGAATACTACAGTCAGATTTAAAAGGCACGAAAGTATTTGAAGAGGAAGAACAAAGTACGAATAAGCAAAAAGCATTACCAATATAGCACGGAGTACAGCCAGCAAAGGGCGCCACCAGTACCACCAGTAATTTACCTAGAAGCTCAAAATTGTCAGCAACATTAGGATCAGATGTGAAAACAAGATCAAAAATATTCTCACCCCTAGTTAAAAAAAAAAAAAAAACATGCTGGTGCAAGCCTGAACAAGCTCCAGAGAATCAATACCATACTACCACTCAATTCTTCAGTCCAATCAATGTCTCGAAAATTGTAGTCAAACATGATAATAACATTACAATTAGCAGCTTACCTAATTGAGTTAAATTACAAATTATCATTTTCTTTCCCACTATTTGGAGAGCAATAAATTATCATACCAATTGTGACAACTGAAACAGAAGCTTTGTTAGCGTTATTTAGAGTAAACTCGCACCACACAGAGTTGACAAAGGATCTTTGCACATGTGGTTTCTCAACACTTACAATATTATCTCTGACATACTACATAACTCCTCTTTACCAAACTCCATATTGTTATTAAGCCTATCTTGACGATAAACCACAGACTCAGGATAAGAAAGCTCAGCACTATCAATGCCATCTCTTAACCAAGATTCAATCACACCACATACGTCGATCTGGCTTCATATCCACTAGAAGTACCGCAAATTCATCAAATATATTACAAATACTCCTAGCATTAGTCAAAACAATCTTTAACTTATCCCTGGAACTCCTAACCTTAGATCCCTTCTTAACTCTTAATTAGTTTATTGGTTTTATGTATGTGTAACTGGGCATTTGTAAAACATGAAACCAGCCAAAACCAGCCAAAACCACCCAAAACCACCCAAAACCACCCAAAACCAGCCAAAACTACCCAAAACCACCCACAACCACCCAAAACCACCCAAAACCAGCCAAAAACAGCCAAAACCACCCAAAACCAGCAAAAAGCTACCCAAAACCAGCCCGAAACACCAATAAACACCCTAAAACAGCCAAAACGACCCAAAAGAAGTAAAAAACAGCCATAATAACCCCAAATGGTGAAAGGAAATGTTGCCGTCTACTATCAGGTGACTGAATCCGGTCCCTGTTTTTTTTTTTTTTCTAGCGTATACAGTGTCAGAGGTATGGGTTTGCCAATTTTTAGATGCCTTGCTTACTTGAGTGTTGTTTCCTTCAAGGTTGCTAGTTTAAGAAGATATTTTTCAAAAGTCCTTCACCTCTAATTGTTTAACGTTGTCAGTGATTGCGATATATGATACTGGCTAAAAATGAATTGACTTGAACACAGACCGTATATGACCCAGCCAGAAATATCTGACCGCCAGTGCCAAAGTGGCCGACGGAGGGCCACCGGAGCCACCTGGTTGAACAAAATCTTGTATGATTATATGCAGTCGAGCCAATGGCCCTTTCTTCGGTGGACCGACTGCGTGGTCGCCAGAGGTCAGTTCTCCGGCCGACCAAAGTTTGCTATCAGAGATATGGGACTGAGTAACAAAGAACTTGATTTAGCCTGGGCTTCCCCTACAGGAGTGCTTGGCTTCTATTTCAGCAATGCCATGTCTACCCCACCTCCTCCCACCCCATCTGCCCATACTTTTAAAAATGTCTGTCAATTCAGTTGGAAGCCTTATCTTCCGCCTTACATTTTGAACAGCTCTCTGTTTTCACACTAATTACATATTGCTGCAAGACTTGATCAGTGTGACAAGTTCATCCCAGAAGTGTAGTAAAGTGTCTCTTTTCTTAGCATGTCAAACCATTTGCAGCTAGTTTAGCAACTGAGTGTAGTTATCAACTCGAGTCTCCACTATTTTAATTTTTTAATAGCTGAGTTTTCTCTCTTCTCAGAGAGAGATGGACGGTTGTGACTCAGTCACGACTTGGTTTTGTCCGTGGTTTATTCAGGTCATACATAGGCCCACGGATGAAGGGATGTGCTTTGCTTTTGTAAAGGTGTATAATGGCTAACAAATAATGATCATGAAAAGGGGAGTTGGGCTATAAATTTAAATGAACCAGTGGGACGTTTCATCTGGAACCTTCTTTACGAGGGCATCTGGATTTCTAGACATCGTTTGCATTGTTGGTTCATACTCATTCTACAAGCTGTACCTGATTTTCCACCTGTGCTGCAATTGATGGAATATCATGGCATGCTTACCAGGTCGCGTTGTGTAGGATCGTGGTGAAACCTCTCAACATGTGCATGAGGAAGGCATTAGGATCCATGGGAGCATATTCGCGGTGTTATTTGCCCCTCCAGATTGTTTCCTTGCCCCACAGTTGCCCCCCCCCCCCCCGTTGCTCTCACCCTTCCCAATCAGATCTTGTACTCATCCAAAATTAATTTAGTCACAAAACTATGTATTGGCATTGGACTGAATAAGAACAGCTTCTGGGGAACCATGATTGATAAATGCCTAATTTATGTTACACAGGCTGCCAGTTTTCATATCATGCCCGTAGCCACTTCAACAGTAGGCCAGCCTGGTCAGACCAATTTTCTCTGGAATGTTTACCGTCCAGCGTAAGGGAAGGGCGGGTAGGTGGTTGTTTTCCTAAATATAGGAATGTCGTTGTTTTCCTAAATATAGGAATGGAATGGAAGTGTATGTAGCCTGTGTGTGTGTGTACTCGGTGGTACCGCGTAAATGTGAAATGGTACTCCTAAAGATAAAAGCTGGAAACCTTGGAATACGGTCAACCGAAGAAATAAATGATATAAAAGTAAATAATATACCTCTCTCCGGGCTTAATTTTCCACCCAGAGATATGCTAAAACCTCAGAGCTTCCGGGGGCTTTGCCCCTGGACCCCACCCTCAAGGCCTCGCGCTTCGCGCTCGGTTTCGAGCTGCTCGCGAATGTTTATGCCCCCCAACATTTTCCTCTGCCCTCAGTTTGCCCCCCAAATCTGACATTCTGGCGCCGCCACTGGGGGAGTTAATATATACAGGCGAAACCTGTGCATGACAGAGAGTTTTACTTCCTAGCAATCGAACAGTGTATCGCTTTGAGTCAGCAGATCGTGATTACGATGTTGCACTGCGCATACCGTGTGATTTATCATGTGCGTGTAGACCTAGCACTTGCCGATAAGTGCTAAGTAGACTTGGAATATGACACAGCATTGTACTTTAGGTATGCAACTGAGCACTATAGTCAACGTGCAGGGCAGCCTGTGTCAACTTATCGATGGGAGGGGGTAGGCATTGGACAGAATAAAAGACTATAACACCCGAGGAGGGGATGCCACATCCCAGTTTGTTACTCATTTCCATATGCCCTGTGTATGAGTATGAAATACAGTTTCAACTAGAAGAATTGAGCTTGCGGCAAGCCTCTTGGGACTGTGGACATATGCTGCACCCCTGATTGCACATCCGCCCAGTAACACGTACTCCTTAGGCTAATAGATATGTACATCTTAAATGAGATGGACAAGCTTTGACACAAACAAATAAGCCTGGCCTAGATGGTATAACGGCACGCACTAAGAGCCACGATGTATGGCTTCGCCAGCAACGGATTCTGGCGGTAAAGATACTTCTTAGGTACTTCTTCAAATAGATAAGTAAAAACAATGCGGTAAAAAACAACGAATAACACAATGATCGCACTATGCCGTTGGTCGTGGTATGGTAGTTATCAGTACAGTACACGACTATACCAGGCAGCATGCGCATTAGCTGCACAGGTCACTGTCAGTACAAGCACAATGAACAGAGTTGCTACTGGGTGGGAACGACTTGAAGCAATCAATCATTTCCTCTATTTTCCCTGAGTGAAAGTCGGTAATATTTCGAAAGGGTACTCTGTGTTACACACTATGATAAGATTCAAGATTCAAAGGGTCTTGCAAGCAGGCTAAAATGGCGATTAGCAGTTAATTAAAAAATAGAAATGTCTGCGTCACTGTTCACCTGTACATTGAATCTGCATTTTACTTGTGTGCGCAGGAACATATAACATAACTACGGAAGCTTAAAAGTGCCATCAAGATAAGTATATCTTTGCCCCATAAGTTGACAATTTTCAGCAAAATGTCTACATAACGAGATAATATCTCATCAAAAAACAGAAAAATGATCACTTGTTCAGTTGTGTTATCTTAACAACTCAACATTTTTCTGCAAAATGTTTACTTGTTAACTTGATTCTAAATGAGGAATTCAACATTTTTTTTAAAAATGTTCATATAACCACTTATTACATCCTGTCAATTCAACAATTTGCTGCAAAATGTTGACTTGTTCACTTCTTATCTATGTGAGCAATTAAACAATTTTCTGCAAAATGTTCGAATAACCATTTATCACATCTTGTCATTTCAACAATTTTCCGCAAGATGTATGCTTGTTCACTTTTTTTCTAAGTGAGCATCTCAACAATTTTGTGAAAAATGTTGAAATGACATCTTATCACATCTTATCAATTCAACAATTTGCTGGAAAATGTTAACTTGTTAACTTTCTCCCTAAGTAAGCAATTGAACAATTTTCTGCAAATTGTTTGAATAACAACTTATCATATCTTGTCATTGCAACAATTTTCTGCAAAATGTTAACTTGTTCACTTTCTTACTAAGTAAGCAACTGAACAATTTTCTGCAAATTGTTTGAATAACAACTTATCATATCTTGTCATTTCAACTATTTTCTGCAACTGTTAACTTGTTCACTTTCTTACTAAGTAAGCAATTGGACAATTTTCTGCAAATTGTTTGAATAACAACTTATCATATCTTGTCATTTCAACAATTTGCTGCAAACTGTTAACTTGTTCACTTTCTTACTAAGTAAGCAATTGAACAATTTTCTGTAAATTGTTTGAATAACAACTTATCATATCTTGTCATTTCAACAATTTTCTTGCAAAATGTGTAAATGACAACTTACCACATCTTGTCAATTCAACATTTTTCTGCAAAATGTTGACTTGTTCACATCTTTTCTAATGGAGCATTTGAACATTTTTCTGAAAAAAGTTCAAACGATAACTTATCACATGTTGTCAATTCAACAATTTTCTGCAAAATGTTGACTTATTGCGTTCTTCGTAGGTGAGCAATTAAACAATTTTCTGCAGAATGTTTACTTGTTTACTTCTTTTTACGTGATCAACTGAACAATTATCCACAAAATGTTAAAATTACAACTTATCGTACCTTGGATTTTTAATGCTACGCACACCTCTGCATGCAATAGCAGATCCTTTTAAGAAGCTGTTACAGACCTCTCTACTGTTTCATGGTCAACTAAAGAAGATAATATCCTTGTATGAACGATTCCTCCACCATTGTGTTTGTCTAAGACCTGCATCATGTTCTTTTTCGTTGTAAGTTTTGCTACATTTTCATGAATTTTATATGTTCGTAAATGAGTAAGACAGGCTAAGGCCAGTACGTCCTGTATGTCTGTACATGTAAGGGAAATTTAAGTAAGCTATACTGCCTAGCTTATTTTTTTTAATGGAAAGGGATGAGATTTTGTTCTGGTAGATGTCGTAATAAAAAAGGACAGTTTCAATGGGCAAGTTAAGGTTTACAGCAATCTGTTGCGATACCGATGGAAAGGCTTCTCCTAACGTTTAGTGTGTTGAAATTAGAAAGTCATGGTAATTCAATCCGCGAGAATCCCCCGCAGCCCAATCCCTCATTACAGTGTATGTGTGGAATTCCGTTAAACTTGTTTGAAGCATATGAAGTAGTGTAGAATATTGAAAGACTACGGATCCTTAGCCAGTTTAGGCCCCTACCTCAAAAGGCCTATGGATTTCCCAGTAGCGGCACCAGGATTTTAGAATAGGGGTGGGCAAATGGAGGTCAAAATAGAATTACTAGTGGTAACATATTTCGCCTGCAGCACTGGCTTCATCGAGTAGCGTCCGTGAGGCCCGTCCAAGGGCTTGATGTAGCCATGTACAATGGGAAAAAACTCGGTGGGGTTCCGGGGCCCGGGCGAATCCACCGGAAGCTCTACGGTTTTAGCATATCATTGTGTGCAAATTTAATGCCACTAAAGAAGGGGTTAGTACAAAGAAAACCTTAGTCGCCAAGTATGAAGGTCGATCCAGAACTAATGTATGTGAACCCGGGGAAGGTTTAGGAGCTTTTCGCCGTAATTTGTCACCGAAACACTAATATCAAATTCTATACTTGCCGAAATGAAATTGCCTCA